>VUQI01009433.1:33050-59998 GCA_015106735.1 Paratilapia polleni
CAAAGGCTCATGTCCACTTTGAAGGGTAGGTGGGTGCTGTTACTAAAAGATGCTCTAGTCAGCTATTCAATTTCTGTGGTAAATACATTTTGTTTAAAGGCTCCCCATCGTCCGAATATTATTGCATCCATTTAAAAAAAAAGAAGAAGAAAGAAAGAAAGAAAGAAAGAAAGAAAGATTACCAACTTTCTAGTTTAAGCAATTAAATAAACCTACCAGCTGGGTGTCTGGAGTTACTTCTGTACCTCCTGTCAGGCACCCATCTTCAACTGTTGGGACACTGGCATTGACCTGACTTTTCCACTGGTTTCTGTAGTCGCACTTAAGGCACCGTTGGTTCAAGACGATGAGTTCCCCATAGGTGAATTTCACCATCTGGAGTTTGCCTCCACATGATGGACACTTGTGGCCAAACAACTCGAGGAGGCAGTTTTCATTCACAGCATATTTACCTTTCTGAAGTGCAGGCCTAAAACACAAGTACCAGTACAGACTGTCAGACAAATCGTGATATAATATCTTCAAAAATGCTGAGAAACTGTAACTTACGATTCCTTGTTTGATTCTGTGTTTGAAGATCCAGGAGTGAGAGCGCCTGAAACATCATAAGAAATCTGAATAAGACACTGAGACACCCTTTTCTTCTTTTTTTTTAATATGACATGATATGGACAGTTTCTTACCTGTCAGTGTATGTTCTGCTTTTTCAGGGGAGGATGTTGAGCTATTACATAATTCTAGGTCATCACACTGACTAACTGCATCTGTGGTTTCCACAGGCTCCTGTATCAAAATCACAAAAAACAAATTTTGTAGCCAAACAAAAGCTAAAAACAGTTAGAAGGCATTTGTTCATGTTTCAATCCTCCCTAAAGTAACATTAGGAATGCCAAGCAAAAAATACTGCAGTCTACAACACAATTATGCAAAAAAAAGTTTCTTCATCATGGTAATAATGTTCACCCTGAGCCTGCATGGGTTCTCTCTGGGTACTGCAGCTTCCTCCCACCGTCCAAAGACATGCACGTTATGTTAACTGGTGATTCTAAACTGGCCGTAGGTGTGAATGTGAGCATGAATGGTTGTCTGCCTCTCTGTGTTGGCCCTGCAGCACACTGGCGACCTGTCCAGGGTGTACCCCGCCTCTCACCCTATGACACCTGGGATAGACTTCAGCCCCACTGCGACCCTGAATTGGGTAAGCGGAAGAAAATGGACAGATGGTAATAACGTCTACTTTATGCTGAAACTAATTAAGAGAGGGGTGTCTTTATTCAGCTCTAGGATCATTTTGGAGGCTGCCATTGATATGAAATGAATTGCACAGATACAGATAGATATTTCTATTGTTTTGCACACATCATTTATTAAAGCCCAGAAACACTGCTGCTTTGATAAAAACTGACTCTGAGGGGAGAATTTATTGCAGGACCACTTCAGTTTACTTCAACCTCCTGCTCCTAAAGAACAGAGGACTTTATATGAAAATATGTGGTAGCTCTGGCTGTGCACTCACTGTAAAAATGTGTCTGACACACTGTAAACATAAACAGTGGGAGGAGTGTAATCTCATAAAAAAAAAAAACAAAAAAAACAAGTGGTCTCTGGATACTGACCTTAACAATGCAACAGGAATAAAGTAGGGTCTCTGATTAAGCAGCTGTTTTTCAGTTACAAGAAATAAAGATACGTGGAATAATCATGCTTGCATACAGTCTCATAGAAGCATTATCGTGATGTGCAACTATGTCACTGTTGCTGTGTCAGCTTTATACATAAATAATAAGCGGGGCTCTAGTATTAACCATGTCTTTATGACTGATTATGTTATGGGGTTAGGGGCATGGCTGTATGATGCTATCATAAGCGACTACTGCTGGAATCAGACTAAGACTGAACTTGTATGATCCAGTGAAGTGCTGAGGAGGCAGGGAGTTGCTAGCTGCAGATGCTTCTCCAGCTGTCACAGACTCACCACATGCTGTGGGCTCTCCACAGGTTCTTCTGGCTCTGTGTTGACGCACAGTGAGGGGACAGCACCGGACTTTAGCTGGACCGTGCCAGTCAGAATCAAGTTCACAAAGCAGTCGTCTGTAAAGTGTTCACTGCAAATGGTGATATCAGTCCAGGAGGACTCTTTGAGTCGCTGCCCGTTGACTTCGAAAAGAAACTGGACCCACTCCAGTCTCTTCTCTGGGTCCTCTGGTAACCTGAACCGCTGCGCGTTGTGTCGCCACGAATCACAACCGACGACGGAGCACATTTTTGGCCCTCCGGTTCTAGAGGTGGTCGGACAGCGTTAAATTTTAATGCTCACCTGCAGGAGCCGCTGCATTTTAACATAAACAAAGATGGCAAGCTAACAGCTAATGCTGTTACCTCGGAAGCATTTGGATGTTGTGTTAACTGAGTGGGCGTGGCTATCTGGCTGGGTTCGCCTGGTTAAATGTCCAGCGTAGCCCGGTTCTACATAAACAACATGAAACTGGCAGAAACTTTACGAGATAGGATTACAAGGACGAGGGGCGCGATTTTTCAACGCCACACTTAACCCAGTTATCTAAAAAAAATAACACCAGGTCATGTCTCTTTTTAAATCGTCTTTTATAATCTCTCATCTTTAAAGGCGTTCTACGTTTTGTATATTACTGTACTGTTTTCTCCAGTCTTAACTTTTCTTTAATTTTATTCATAAAGTTTTTAATAGTAGTATTAATAATAATAGTTTAAGCTTTGCATAATACCATAGTTCATAAAAAAGTTTAGAATAAATTCAAGTCCTTCTAAAAGAACCATATATAGTCCCTAATAAAATATAGATGAAAACGGAATGCAGTAATTTACCAGCTATTTAAATCCTGCCTATAAGTGAAAATAATACAGACAACATGTCAAATGGTGAAACTATAAATTGTTTTTTGTTTGTTTTAAATATATAGAGAGGCTCAATTTAAATTTGAGTCCAGCAGTAGGTTTCAAAATAATTGTGACAAAGGTATGTTTACCACTGTGTTGCATCATCTTTTTTGACAACAGTCTGCTGTAGTTTTGGCAGCTACATATTTCTCCGTTGTTAGCCGATGTAGGATTTCATCCATCCATTTTCTGCTGCTTTTCTGGGTCTGGATCACAGGGGGAGCAGTCTAAGCAAAGATGTCGCCACCTCCCTCTCCCCGGTCACCTCCTCCAGCTCTTCCAGAGGGACATCGAGGTGTTCCCAAACCAGCCAAGAACATAATATCTCCAGCATGTCCTAGGTCTACTCTGGGGCCTCCTCCCAATTGGACATACCTGGGCTGGAGGCCCCGGTCCAGGATTTCAGCTGCTTCCTTTGTCCTGTTTTCCATTTCATAATGCTCCAGAGGTTTTCAGTGGGTTACTAGCACCGTGTTTACTATGGAGAAGTGTTACAGTAATGTATGAAGAATGTGATCTGACATCTTGCTGAAATAATCAAGGCCCTCTCTGCACCGCTAAAACATGCATAGACCCTTCAGCAGTAATGGTGCCTCCACAGATACGCAAGTTATCCATGCCATTTGCACTAATGCCCCCCCCCAAAAGATGCTGTTTCAGAAGCATCCATGATTGCCAAAAAAAATTTCAAAGTTTGATTTAGCCAGACCACGATTCACTATTTAAAAGTTCCTCTTCTGCAGTGTAAATGACTTAAAACTGGAAATCTGCCAGCAAAACTTTATATAAAATTCCCCCTTTGCGTTTCTCCTGAGCTGCTGTGAAATGATAGGAAAGGAAATTTTGACTGAAACTGTGGAAGATATCTAACTAATGTCTTACTGAGGATTTTACTAGAGTCAGTTTCATCGGAAAGAAGTACAGGAAGGAAAAAAAAATTAACTGTTTAAATGTCAGTGTGAGCTTCTAACTAAAGAAAATTGTGAACTTGTCCTTTAGAAGGGGCTGCTCACCCAAGTTACCAAAAGAAAATAATAAATTATCTTCTTTAACATTCATGGTATTCAGATATTTCTCCCTTCAGGTTTTATGACTGTCAGTTGTATTGTTGCCTCGACTGTGATAAAACGGACGTGAATATAATTTTGAACAATACAGCTTTCCAGAATCGGCGTGAATTCTCATTTGTTTGAAAACTAAAAATAGACAAAATTCCTTTCTCTCATCATATTGACTGTGAGGCAGAGGTCTAAAAATCCGGACAAACAGAAAACTCCAATTATCAGCATGATCAAGCTGTTACCAGTCATCTGTGATATGGAATTATGTACTGTATGTTGCATATGCATTAACTGAAAGCTGAACATAGGGACCATATTTGACACTTATTAGATTAAAAAAAAATAATAAATAAATAAAACAGATGAAAACCACAAATTAATGGAGCAGTTACTTTACTTTCAGGGTCTTGCTGTCATGGCTTACTGGGAGAACAGTGCCATCATTAAAGCTATTAGGAACATTTCCCACTTTGGCATCATAGAAACCTCATTTATCCACTCAGCAACACCATTTCCTGCCAGCATCTATAACATGGAAAATACTTGGATATTTCCAGTAGAAAACGCACATGGAAAACACTCCAGTCCTGTGTGACACTTCAAAATTTCTCTTAATAAATCCTCAACCAAGCATTTTTTTAGTTCAGTGTAATCAACAATCTGATTGGTTCTTGGTCTTACTCATGTTTCAGTGTTGCACCTCTTTTTCTTCATTTCAGCTGGGTCAAAGTCAGAGTCACAGTTAGAATTTTTTCTTTTTCCTTTTGATCTCTGTGTGTTTACTGTCCTCTCCTCTTCCTCCTCCATTGACTCACAGGATGTGTCACTTTCAGTCAGCTCTTCACTTTCTTCTTCACTAGAACATGTCTTCTTTAACTTCTGTGCCTTTACTTTGGCAGTCTTAGATTTTAAACCATGTTCTTTCACGTTCCCTGCTGCATTTCTTTTAGGCCTTCCTATGGGTCTACCTGTGCTCCTCCTTTTATTTTTTGGAATATGTATTTTCTCCTTCTGCACCATGTCGTTTTTACACCACTCTTCCTCACGCCCCAAGTCAGCACCTCTCTCCATCCCTCCGGGGTCAGAGCTCGATGTGTGGTAACGCAGGACGTGACTCTTCAAGCTCACGTTGTGATTGAAGCATTTGTCACAATGCTGACACTTGTAAGGCCGCTCCCCTGTGTGCAGGCGCATGTGGGATTTCAGGTGGTTTGTCTGGCTGAAGCCCCGCTGGCACACTGAACACTTATACGGCTTTGCTCCTGTGTGCACTGATAAGTGTCTCTGGAAAGCTTGACCTCTATTAAAGTCCATCCCACAGATGTGACACTTTAACTGCGTGGGACCTCTGTGATCTTCCAGGTGGGTCCTCCGTTCTTTACCGGTGGCAAATGTCTCTGAGCAGTCCGGACATTTATATGGATTTTCTTGAGTTTGGTGAGTCTGCTCATGAGTGAGTTTGTCCATCTTTGTTTTGAATGCAGCGTGGCAGTACTTGCACCGATGCTCATAGTTTTCATCGTGGATCCTGCTATGAGAATTTAGAGCAGTCTCACTAGCGCACCTCTTGCCACAAATATTGCAGGAATAGGGCTTCACTTTGTGTTCACACGTGTGAGGCTTTCGTTTATGGAAAAACTTTCCACAGTCTGTGCAGAGCTGACTGTGTTTGAGGGGCAGGGGAAGATAATCATCGTCTTCAGAGTCGATTTCCTCGTCTGACTTATTATAAAGGTCGTCAGACAGTAAAAGCTCCTCTGATGGAATCCAGTCCTCGTCTGAGTCCATGTGGCTCTGATCACCTGATTGCTCCGTTTCAGCCACGGCGTCATTGTCCTCCTCATCAGCAGCTGCAACGATCCCAGAGGTGCTTGTGATGCTGCTTTGATTGTCACATGTTGACGCCGTCTGTGAAAAATACAGTGACATAAAAATAAGGTTTGGATAAACTTCTACATTTTCAAAAATATTTTTCATAACGCAACATTTTGGAAAAAAATCCACAAAAAGACACAGAAGCCGTGTAAAATGTGATTAAAGTCAGAAAGCAACAAGTTCCACATCATTGAAACACTAATAATAGTACACAGACAACATATCAAATGTTGAAACTGAGAAATATTATAGTTTGTTAAATGATTGATCATTTTAAATTAAATGGCAGCAATTTGTTTCACAAAAGTTGAAAAAGGGGCAACAAAAATCTGGAAAAGTTGCGGAAAATCTCACAACTAATTAGATTAAACGGCAAGAGGTGAGTTAACATGACTGGGAATTAAAAGAGCCTCCCAGAGAGGCTCAGCCTTTCAGATGTAAAGATGGGGAGGGGCAAATAGTTCAACAATGTAAGAATAACATTTCTCTAAGTAACAAAAGAATTTTATGGCTCAATAAAGAATCAGAGGATCTGGGAAAATCTCTTTACACATCAGACAAGACCCGAAACTATTACTGAATGCTGAATGGCTGCGTTCTTCATGATAAGCGTCGTGACTTAAGTCTGCACTGCAATAGCATTATGGTTGTTTTTTTTTTTTTAATCTTTTGCTGCCATCCAAATAATGTCTGTTTCGGGGAAGGTCTTGGTTACTTGTTTAAGATGATGCCAAACCCCCAATTCTGCATCTCTTACAGCAACATGGGTCCCTGGAGTCCAGTGCTCAACTAGCCTGCCTGCAGTCCAGACCTGTCAGCCACTGGAAACATTTGACACACTATCAAACATAAATACAACAAAAGAGGCATCACCTTGTGGCCAAATTATGATTTTAGACTGTTTGTATATTGTTATTTTCAATATGTAATATGTTGTAAATGATTTGCACTTTACAGAGGATCCCACCCATTTTTAAAATAGGGTTGCATTGAAGACATAAAAATAAAACAAAGGTTTCAGAAAATACAAAAACAAAACACTACACATTAAATAAAAAAATAAAAAAAACATGACTGAAAGTACAGTGCAATCCAAACACGACTAAACAAAAATTAATCTCCCAAGCTACAAGTAGACACGGTACAGTACATCCTACTACTGAGGTCTTACCTCTGAAGTTACTTCTGTGCTTCCTGCAGCTTGTGGGACTCTGGCACTGGCTTGATTTTTCCACTGCTTTCTGTAGTCACACTGAAGGCACTGCTGGTTCAAGATGATGAGCACCCCATGGGTGACCTTCTCCATCTTTACTGCAGAACTGCAGAAGGGGCACTTGGAGCTGAACAACTGGAGGAGTCGCTTTTCATTCACAACATATTTCCCTTTCACCCGAAGAAGTTCAGCTCTAAAAACAAGAGTTTAAAAAAAAAAAAGAAGAAAGAAATATTTTGAGACACAAATATAAAGCACTAATCTTGTATAATCAAACACAATGATTAGTTTAACTTACTTTTCCCGAATCATGTCAATGTTCTCAACATTTCGAATCATCTCACCATAATTAGACACGACAGAATCCGAACCATCACTGGGCGCTGGGCTGCCTGGGGCATCTGCAAATTAAAGTTTAATATTCACCCTGAACATAAAATAGCCAAGCAAATGCTGACTTTGTGATGTGTTACTGCATGACAGTCAAGTTTCTTACCAGCTGAAGGGGGGCATTTCTCCATACAGGATACTGGACTCTCAGATGCTTTTATTTGATCGCACTGGGGAGATATTTCTGCAGGCTCCTACACAAACAATAATCCAAAAAATGTGTTATTGCAAATGCAACTTTAGTGTGTGCACTTTAATATACAATTTTGAGAACCACGGTGATGGAGGGATTGATTGACGTTTATATTTACAAATGGGTGCAAACATGTGCAGTGGGATAACACTTATCAGGTTTCTTAAGCAGCACAATAAGACACCTGTTATTACAACAAAACTTTAAACTTTATTCTCTGCATGTTGTAGATAAGACACGTGTTGTCTCCTAATGTGTTTTCTAGTGGTGCCACTCACCACTCTACACACCTACTTGAATTTATGCCTTAGGGATATCTGCAGAATAAGCACTCCAGCTCTGACCTGTGCTTGCTGGTTACAGTTGCAGCAGACTCACCACATGCTGTGGGCTCTCCACGGGTTCTTCTGGCTCTGACTTGATGCACAGTGAGGGGACAGCACAGGGCTTCAGCTGGACCCTGTCAGTCAGAATCAGGTTCACAAAGCAGTCGTCTGCAAAGTGGTCGCTGCAAATGGTGATATCAGTCCAGGAGGACTCTTTGAGTCGCTGCCCGTTGACTTCGAAAAGAAACTGGACCCACTCCAGTCTCTTCTCTGGGTCCTCTGGTAACCTGAACCGCTGCGCGTTGTGTCGCCACGAATCACAACCGACGACGGAGCACATCGTGGGCTAAACTTTCCCCCTCCTGGTGGGCCTTGTGTCACTCAGAGTGTGCAGTTATGGGGAGCGGAGCTGACTCTTCCAGCTGCTCTCAGCTAACAGTTATTAGCCATGGCTGTTTTAAAAGCAGTGCTGCTGCATGCTGGAGGGTTTTCTTCCTCTGGTTTTATGGAGGTTAGCATCCTCCATGTTCTATTACTGCCCCCCTCAGTTCCCTCCGTGTCTATTCCACAGGCTGCATACACTGTTTGGTTAGGCCGGTGGTTTTCAAACTTCTCCTGTCATGCCTCACTGAAAGAAGTCTATGCCACACACACTACAGTTTTTTTTTTATAGCACTGTTACCCAGCAGACCTGCTGTGTTTTGTGTGGGTGGGTCGTTTTGCTCTCTCCCCCTGAATCGCCTTTTTCTCCTGTGGGGCCAGTGCAACCTACTCCACTAAGCAAACAGCACTATAAAAGTGTTAGTTGCCGTATTTTCCTTTGCACGGAGGTGTGTTTTTGATTGGCTTCTTGGTTTTGTTGACATCATTTTGTTTGTTTTTGTTAGAATTAGTGGCATAGCCGTCTCACTAATTTGATCTTTTTAATGAAATCTTCGTGAGATCTCGTGGACTGACATCTGGCATGGTCAGAGCCGTCTGTGATGTCCTTCCTAGACCAGCAAATCTCCACATCTGGGCCAAGAGTGACTCACCTGCATGCCCTGTGCGCTCTGGAAGAGGAGCATATTCTAAGCAGCTACCCAACAGCCCTTGGTGGCATGACCAGGTGCTATGGTCCATTGCTGATAGCATCTCCAAAGCCGTGGCCAAGAGCAAACATGTCTGCCACTGGAGGAACATTGCCTGCATCAGGGCTGGGGAGCTGCCACGGCCCAGGCCAGCAGCCGGGCTGTTCACCTCAGCATCAGACTGGGACCTGTGAGTCGATCTGAGGAGGCAGCTCAAGTTCCCAAACCTTGTTATGGAAACCTAATAGAGGACAGACATGGTGCTCACATCAGTCTCCTCCAAGCAGGTGCTCCTATTACAGCTCACGGCTCCCTGGGAGGACTGTATGGAGGAGGCAATTGAAAGGAAATGATTCAAATACCAGGAGCTGGTGGAGCTCTGCAGGACGAGAAGCTGGAAGGCGAGCTGTGAGCCCCTTGAAGCGGGGTGCAGAAGTTCTGCTGGCCAGTCACTGTGCAAGGTCAACAAGCTACTCTGCATCACAGTCACAGGGGCTGCGAAAAGAAAAGCCATCAAGTCCACCACGGAGGCGGCAGAAAAGGCTTCCAGATGGCTTTGGATCAGGAGGAGTGGCCCTCCTGGTTTTGGCTGTGCACAAAAACAGCCAAGCAACCAAGAACAACCGGACTTTCCAATATTTCCCATGTTTGTTATCTTAACTTCACTGTCTGCGAATATCTCTCAAAACAACGTCTGAAAATGTAATTTACTGAACAATTTCTGATGCATAAACTGCAAATAAACAGACCTCTCAGCTGTGAGGGGAAAACCCTGCTCAGTGCAGCCACACACACCTAGTGTTGCAACCTGGTCCGGCAGCCAGAGAAATCTGAGTGATGCTGGAGACTTCTGTCTTTTACCTGTGGTGATAAAGCTGTATGGACTGTGATCGTAGTTTCTTGTAAACCTAGTGGATTTTTATCAGAAGTTTAACCATTTACGAACATGCTGCAAGTGAGTATTTATCTATTTGTATCATTACTAAACCACAATAATTCAAAGAACATGACATCTTCAAGTTAAAAATTCATAGAAAATAAGCAAAGATAGATCAATTAAATCTGTTTTTTGAATTTTAATTTTGAAATAAATATAAAAAACATTGAGGAAATTTCTTTAGTTTTACTCTTTGTCAATTTGATCACATATGACAAAACTACCTTCCCAAAAAGGCACGTGCAGTTCTCTGGGAAATAAGTCCAGTTCTTTATGAACATCCTGCTTCAGCTGTGCTCATTTTAAGAGTCTTCTCACCACTACATCCCTCCTTCGTCTTCCTCTGGACTTCCCTGAGCTTTCGTCACTCTTCTGGCTGCTGCACCTCTTTTTCTTTACTCCTGCTGGGTCAAAATCAGAGTCCCTGTCAGAATATTTGCCTTTTCCTGTTGATCTTGCATGATTCTTTATTGCTTTCTCGCTCCTTTGGCCTTCCTCCTTTGCTGACTCAAAGGCAGGGTTGCTGTCAGTTGGCTCATCCTCAGTCTCATCGCTGTCTTGTTGTCTTTCTAACTTAGTTTTAGTCTGTGTTTACACCCTGGTCTTTAACTGCTGGAACCGTTTTACCTGGTCTGAAGCTCTTCAGCCTTCCTATGGGCCTACCGGTGTTTCTCGTTCTTCTTACATCTATACATTCCCTCATTCTGCACCTCATCATCTGTCTCCTGTTTGTCCTCTACATTGTCAATCCCTGAACCTTTCTCACTCTCATTACCCTCAGCATCACCAGAATCACTTTCCTTCTTGTTTATCTTTTCTCTTTCCCTTCAGGTCCAGAGCTCGATGTGTGGTAACGCTGGACGTGACTCTTCAAGCTCACGTTGTGATTGAAGCATTTGTCACAGTGCTGTCGCTTGTTAGGCCTCACCCCTGTCTGCAGGCGCATGTGGGATTTCAGGTGGCTCGGCTGGCTGAAGCCCCGCTGGCACACCGAACACTTATACGGCTTTGCTCCTGTGTGCACTGATAAGTGGACTGATAAGTGTCTCTGCAAGCAAATTCTTGCATCCCATGTGACATTTTAACTACATGGGACCTCTGTCATCTTCCAGGTAGGGCCTCCGTTCTTTACTGGTGGCAAATGTCTCTGAACAGTTCAGACATTTATAGGGCTTTTCTTGAGTTTGATGGGTCTGCTCATGAGTGAGTTTGTCCACTTTTGTTGTGAGGGTTACATGGCAGTATTTGGAGCGAAACCCGTAGCTTTCATCGTGGATTCTGCTGTGAGAATTTAGAGCAGTCTCACTAACCCACCTTTCTCCACAAACAACGCAGGAATAGGACTTCATTTTTGTATCCTCTTTCTCCTACACAAAGCAACAAAAGGAAAAGCTTGTATGTAACCAAAAGCAACGCATAATATGTTTATTTGAAAATATATAAAAGCTTTGCGTGGGCACTGACTTACCAGTCAGCTTGGTGGTAAATGCCAACAATAGCATGTAAATGTGAACAGTGAGATAACACAGCATCACTGTGCACCAGTCAGCTACAATATTAAAATCAATATGAAGTGAGGTGAATAATGTAACTTTCTGAGGGGTATCTCTGGATCCTGGCATTTACTGATAAGTACCACCCACACCCCACAGTAATGGCACTCCCTGACATCATCAGCCTCCCCACAGGACAATACACCTTCCAATTCCATCCATCCATTTTCACCCACTTATCCTATTCGCGGGTGGGGGCTGGAGCTTATCCCAGCTACCATATACACCCTGGACAGGTCGCCAGTCTGTCGCAGGGCTAACACAGAGAGACAGACAACCATTCACACTTACGGCCAATTTAGAATCACCAGTTAACATAACGTGCATGTCTTTGGACGGTGGGAGGAAGCCAGAGTACCCAGTGAGTACCCACGCAAACACGGGGAGAACATGCAAACTCCACACAGAAAGGCCCTGGCCAGATGGTGGATTCAAACTCAGGACCTTATTGTTGTGAGGCAACAGTTCTAACCACCACGCCACCGTGCTGCACCGATAGCTGTGGTTGCAAAAAGACTTCCAGTCCTATAGAAGTCTATGGGAAAATGGCTTTCTGACTTGACCTCTGTAAACACTTTCCTGCTGAGTTTATGGGCTCAGTCACTCATTTTGCGACATATTGAATAAAAAATTAAGTATATTTTCTAAATTTTGGTCATACTATGTTTCAAAAAGGACAATTATCCAGGATATATCGATTGCCTTACGACTTGTAATTGACAAGTTGTTAGCCAATGAACAAGAGGTTTCACTGTCAGACCTGCCCCCCCTTGTCACATTTGGATTTTTGAAACCAAGATTTCAATGCAAAACACTAATCTCGAGGCTTCAAAATGAGACTTCAGAAACCAATAGATAACGTCATTTAGCTACATTCACCTATACAGTCTGTGGTTCACACCACAAGCGATCAGAGCACAAGGGTGAGCTACACAATATTAGGCAATAACAGGTATTTATTTAAGTTACGGTTGCCTTCCTATCAGTTCAAAGCAGTCTGGCCATTCTCCTCTGACCTCTGACATCAACAAGGCATTTTCACCCAGAGAACTGCCACTCACTGGATATTTTCTCTTTTTTAGACCATTCTCTGTAAACCCTAGCGATGGTTGTGTGGGAAAATCCCAGTAGATCAGTAGTAGTCTGAAATACTCAGCCCAGCCCATCTGACACCAACAACCACGCCACGTTCAAAGTCGCTTAAATCACCTGTCTTCCCCATTCTGATGCTCAGTTTGAACTTCAGCAGTTTTTCCTCACCATGTCTACATGCCTAAATGCATTGAGTTGCTGCCATGTGATTGGCTAATCACAGTGAGTGCATATTGTATATTATAGTTATTGATAGGGATTCACCAGCTTTTTTAGTTCAGATACAGATATCTTTGGCTTTGGCTGTTGGCTGATACAATGTAGTATACAGAGTACCAATGTGGTAACAGTGTTAAATTAGCCAGCTGTGTTCTTCAAAAAAAAAAAAAAGTCTTTTTGTTTTTAAAACATTTTTGCACTGGTTTTCCTTTTGGCTTTCAGCTGTGTATGCATCTGCTGCGTATTGCTGTCATGTACGGCTCTGCTACGTTTCCTCCCCTCAATCTCTGCTTTTTGTTTTATTGTGTGCCCCTTGCAAAACACATCTAGCAGAGCAGATGAGAGACAGGTGAAGGGAAGATAATGTCATTTGAAGTAATGACAACTTGTTATGTTACTGTAAATAAAAGCTTCACAACAAGTGTTAAACCAAACATAACAAAATGAGAGAGAGAGAGAGAGAGAGAAGCCAAAGCTGTTCTGTCATTGTCAACTGTTGAGACTGTTTGGCATTAAATTTAAATGAAGTCAAAAACAACTTAAACGGAACTGGCACAGAAAGCACAAAATGTCTCCAATCTGGTTTAAGTTAGATTAGCATTTAAAACCTAGTTCATTAGGGAATGTTAAATACTCATAATTTTGCTTTTGTCTTTTTGTCAGTTTGTTTCTTAACTGTACTTGTTTTGAGCCCCGATAGCATAAATTGTTCTATCTATTTTTAAACCATTAGCAAGTATATTTGCAATCCTTTGCATTTTATAGTGTACCCACAAGTTAGGAAGGTCTGGTCCAGATTAGTACCATTAGCTTAACCACACCAAAACATCTTAAACTTAAAAAAAATCACAGTTTTGAACATACAGTTAGGGCCATCATTTGTTGGACAAAGACAATTTTTGTAGTTTTGCTTGTGTACACCACCACAGTGGATTTTAAATCAAACAATCAATATACGATTGAAGTGTAGACTTTCAGCTTTAATTCAAGGGATTTTACAAAACTAATTTGCATTAACCTATCAGGAATTACCACCATTTGTATACACAGTCCCCCATTTTCAGAGGATCAAAATGAATTGGACAACTGGACAACTTGATCACAAATGAAGCAGACATAATATCTGAAGTTTATTCAAAATGTTGGAATTTGTATTTTATAGCTTTTCACTGTAATTTTAAATATGAAGCCCAAAGAGATGTCAGTGCAGGTGACGGAGCTCATCATTGGGCTGAAAAAAATAAACCTGTCAGAGAGATAGCAAAAACTTTAAGAGTGGCCAAATCAATAATCTGTTACATTCTTAAAATGAATGAATGCACTGGCCAGCTCACCTGCAACAAAAGACCTGAAAGACCACAGAAGACAACCAAAGTGTATGATGACAGAATTCTTTCCTTGGTTAAAAATAACTTCACAGTATCTAACCAAGTCAAGAACACTCTTGAGGAGGTAGGCCTATCATTGTAAAGGTCTACCATCATGAGATGCCTTCATGAATGGAAATAGAACAAGGTGCAAAGCACTGGTTAAACTCAAGAACAGGAAGGCTAGATTAGAATTTGCCAGAAAACATCTAAAAGAGCCTGCACAGCTCTGGAGAAATAAATTCTTTGGACAGATGAAACCAAGATTAACTTTTACCAAAATGATAGGAAGAGAAAAGTATGGAGAAGGAGAGAAACAGCTCATGATCTGAAGCATACCACATCATCTGCCTAACATGGCGAGGCATTGTTATGCATGGGCATGTATGGCAATGGAACTAGGTCAGTAGTATTTATTGATGATGTGACTGCTGATAGAAGTAGCAGGATGAATTGTGAAGTGTACAGGGTTATAATCTCTGCTCAGATTCATCCAAATGCTGCAAAACTGATCAGACAGCGCTTCACAGTGCAAATGGATAACTAGCCAAAGCGTATTGCAAAAGCAACGCAAGAGTTTCTCAAGGAAAAGAAATTGGAAATTCTTCAGTGGCCAAGTCAGTCACCTGATCTCAACCCAACAGAGGATGCTTTTCAGTTATTGAATACAAAACAGAATGCAGAGAGACTCACAAACAAAGGTGGCTGCAGTAAAGGCCTGGCAGAGCATCTCAAGGGAAGAAACATAGTATTTGTCCATGGGTTCTAGACTTCAGGCAGTCATTGACTGGAAAGGAGTTTCATCCAAGTATTTAAATACAATCTGTGTATTTAAAATTAAGTTAGTTTTTCCAATTAATTTTTTAGGGGACTGTGTATAAAAATGTCTGTAATTCCTAAACGGTTAATTAAAACATTTTTATAAAACCCCTTGAATTAAAGCTGAAAGTCTGCACTTCAATGACATATTGATTGTTTGATTTAAAAATCCACTGCGGTGGTATACAGAGGTAAAACTATGAAAATTGTGTCTTTGGCCAACAAATTATTGAACTCACTGTACTTACATCTACCCATCTTGAGGTTTGCCTGAAACAAACAAACAAATAATATAATATAATATCATAAACCAAATAATAATAATAGTAATATGAAGTGATATCTCCCATTTTGCATGCCTCTGAATTCATCATCTGGCATGCATTGCCTGTTTGCTTTTTTTTTTTTCATTTGCAGCAGGCCAGAGGTTATTTGCCAGCATGCCATCTATCATGTTTGGGAGACACTGTACCTGCAAGTCATGTTTTCTGCCTTTAAGGGCTTCTTGGGGCTATGAATTGAAAAATGTCATGGATTGTCACACTATCAAAAGAAAGTAAAACCTGTATTGTAATCCTAGTGATAACATTGCTGATTGACTGTAGAACACCCTCCTGACTTCAGCCGCTGTGCTATAGACAACCCAGCCACAGGTTGCACTGGTTTCCACAGGGTTTGGATCACCTTTCTTCCCATTTCCATTACAGTTAGGTTGAACAGGTTTGAATCACATTGTTAGTTCTCTCAGCTATCTTAGCTATCAGTGTTTTCCTGTCTGCTCAGGTGATGTCTTCTTAATCCAGCAACTTTTTCACTTGGATACTGAATGAAAAAATAAAAAAGATGTTAAACAGGTGCGTGCTCAGCTGGCCTGAGGTGCTCTGCCAATTAAACAAAACAGCGCAAGTATACAAACTGCAAAAGATTTCTTGGAGCACTTTAAAGTCATTGCAGACCCTATCAAAGCGGCAAGTGCTGCAAATATATGAAAGTAATAGAAGAATAATAAGAATATGTAAGCCTCACTGGATTTGATTTTTAAAAGCAAATTGCAGTGTTGCAAGCCAAAGGAAAAAAGGTTTGCCCTGAAGACCTCTGTGCTTTGTTTGTATTATGTGGTTTATGAGCCTACATGGACAGAGATCATTAGTAATAGCACAGTACTGTAACATGCAGCTTCGAATTTGCAGGCTGACACAAGAACAGGGTATAAAATGTTTATTTTGGAAAATAAAGTAGAAAAAAAAAATCATAGCAGGTTGGAAAATGCTTAGCAGTGACAGTGCAACCAATGACCGAAAACTAAAAGCTCTCTACAACCTAAAATTTCTTGTAGGCTCCCAGTTTTAGAAACACTTGTACTTAAGAAAATGTAAATAGCTTTCAGTTTGTCTTTAAATTCTGTACGTGTGTCAGATTTGGTTTTCTCGTGCTGTAGGGCATTTTAATACATCCATGTAATCCGCTTTGCTGCAATTTAACAAGGTAATGGTCCTTCAGTGATTTTTAAACCACTGTGGGTGGGGAAGCGCTCACCTCGTGAAACGTTGAGTTGGCATATTTTTTACTGCATAGAAATACCTGAAACTTGTAAATTAATTTATCAAAGCAATGCAAACTAATACTATTTTAGGAAAACTAGTTTTTACCTCATCAGGATGACCCATTGATTCCTGGGCACAACATGGCAATTCCTTACATTTTTTTTAAGCCACTGGGGTTCTCTTTAGGTGTATTAGCAGCTGCAGTCTTAAGGACAAATACAGCAACAGACAAACAGTCCATAATCCTTAATATTGTAATAATAAAATACTTAAATAGGAATATAGATATTATGGCAAAAACAATTATTATCAGTGCCATGTCTTTTTTTCAGTTGCTCTCAATGATGAAGGAGCACATGCAGCAGGCTCAGGAGAATGCCCTGTACCCAGCATCATTTTCATAGCCCTTTTAAGTTTTTTTTTTCTTTTTGCAGCTGCTTTGGGTCCTTCTAGTTGAAAAGTTCTAAACTTTTCAGAAAGGCAGTGGTGTTGTCACTTCTGCTGCTTTTCAGGGAACAAGTCACATAGGTGGGACTAGTCACCCAGATAACCAAGAAAATGAAGGAGAGGTTTGTCCCAGCCATGTCTGTTTGTGTTTAGAGAATAAAAAGCAAAGGGGTGATGCTTTTCTGTCACATGACAATGCTTAGATTGGTGATATGTTGTCAAGATATTGTTGTCATAGAAACAAAACCCACACGGTGCTGGAATGCTTTTTTTTTTTTTTTTGATGAAGTGCTGTGATGGAGCAATCCTCAGTGTCCTGCCAGCAGTTTTCTGCCAGAGAAAATATATATGGACACATGCCCTAAATAACTTAGCAATTACCTGTTAGCTCTCTTCGTAATCTTTTGTCTTTATTTTACTGATCTTCTTAAAATACAAGGTCTTGATGAAGAATTGCAAATCTGCATCTGGCTCTAGTTCAACTGTCTGAACAGCTTTTAAGCTTTGCTTGTTATGTAACTGGACAGTGGAAATCCACTAAAACAACGTACCACCAAAAAGCCGCATGACATTCAGAAATAAGCAAAAACTCACAAACCGCATGAGCCCGGTGAGTTATACTTTAACACTAAAGTGCAAAGTCTTCCAGACAAAGAAATATGCCACTGTAAATGTTCACACACTCACCAACACTGTGAGCCAGGGGCACACTGACCTTTTCACAAACCCCAGAAAGCAGCTTGATGGCTTATCTGAGGGAAAACAATCACTTTTCATCTGTATTTGAGCAGCAAGTGGGAGCTTGTTATGTCCCAGCCATGAAGCAACATTAATCACCTTTGCCTGCATTTCAGCAACGGCCAAATGGCCATGGCTTCAGCGTACTGGCAAACGTCATAACGCTGCCTTCATGAGCGCTGCCAACGAGCACTGAATGCTCAGCCAGGGCCTCTCTTCTAACCCCCCAGATAAGGCACACGTGGCTCTGAAGTTAAAGTTTTTCATCTCTTCCTCTTTTCTGATCATTTAAAGTTTTCTTAAAGCCCATTGGACTTCAAAGCAATAAGATATGAAATATCAAAGCTTTCTTATTATTTTTGATCAGTGTATCCTCAAGATTTAACTAATCCGTTTATCTCTATTTCCCAAAATCAACACCTTTGCTATATTCTCATCTGTGTTTTCTGTATGTGTTGGTGTGTAGGAAGAAGACATCTTGGATCTGCTGGAACAGTGTGAATTGGATGACGAGAAGCTGATGGGCAAATCCTCCAGGCACAGAGGCCCTAAGGTGGGTGAGAGAGGGAGAGACACATAAGCTAAGAGAGAATGGGGAGAATAGGGGCCACATGCATCAGAGGACCTAAAAAATATGTGCAAAGAAGAGTGACAGAGGCAGAAAGAGGGAGGGAAGAGGGTGGCAGGTAGTCAAATGCCTAGAGCTAACGCCCACAGAAAGCACATAGGACGTGATTCAGAAAAATAAAGTGGGGGGGTCGCGGGTTAGGGAAGAAAGAAAAGAATCAGATAGAGGCCCAAAGAAAAGACCCAACTCCCTTAGGGGAGAGCTGTCAGGCTGTCTTTCTCACTCTCTCTCTGCTATCTTTCTTTCTGTCTATCGCCCCCTTTTTCTCTTTCTCTCTGTCACATACACCTATACGCCCCCTCGATTTCCCACGACAGCACATTACTCCCTCCATCACCTTGCTTCACTCTTCTCCCTTCACCTCTCCATCCCTTCCTCTCCCTGCACATCTACATCCATCCCTCATTCGGGAGCTAAATTGGCTGGAACACTTAGAGTGTGTTAGGGACTCGACAGGGCAGTTCAGCGCCGCATTAGAGAGGCCTTAGCTGGAATGAGGACTTGTTCAGACACAATCACTGTTGTCCAAATTAATTTAGGCCCCGTCACTTTCGATGTTACCGAGTGAGCGGAGAGAGACATTGAGAGGAGGGAAAAGAAAATGCTGTGACGGATAGATTCGCTCCTTGGGGTGTAGTGCTCACAAGCCATCTGGTGAAACTGAACCAACGAGTGTGCAAAAGCCAGAAAAGAGGAGTGAGGCAAAGGGATTAGAAACAGGATTTTGAGGGAAGGAAACAAAGCTAGGTTTGTTATTGCTGGGGAAATGTTCAGGCAGAGAGAACAAAAGGTGCAGAAAAAGGAAGGCAGGAAGTGAAATGGGGAAAGGGACAAAGAAAGAGAGCTAGCAAGTGTCCTCGGGTTATATTTCCCCTTTTCCTATTATTGACTTTCTTGCTCTTTTTTACTTCAACTCTGCTAATTTTGACATACACCTTATCACAGTTGTTTCTTATCGTGTTGCCCTCTATCCCCGCATCTTTCCTCAACTCATCATTTAGCTTGATTTTACCCAGTCACTCCCACAAGCTTCCTTTCTTCACACATTTTCTCTCATCTCATCTTTTCAGTGTTCTCTTTGTCTTACTCTTCACTGTTTATTCACTGCCTGTTCTCGCATCCTTTTCTCTCTGTCCTCTTGTATGTCAAGAGCCCCTTTCTCTCCTTGTTCATTTCCGTTTCTCTCCATCTATTCAGTGCCTCCTCTCTGTATCTGTCATACTCAGATTCACCTTGTCCTCCTCTTTATTTCTCAGCCCATCAATCTGATGTTCCCATCTTCCCTTTTATTCTCCTCTCATGTATTTAATCTCTCTCTGTCTCTATCCTCCATCACTCACCCACACAACTACCCAGCAGTGGCTGTGTAAGCCCTGTGATCACTTCCTGCCCATTAATTTGGGTGGGCTGACAGCATTGCCCAAGCTGACTGTTGAATAACAGATGTATAAATGCTTTATTAATACTTTCAGTGTGTCCCCTTCCAGGATGTGAAATACACACTAAACTTAGTGAACTCCAAACTAATACAAAAAGGCTTGTGTTTGTGAATTCAAGCATCGCAGTTGAACTAAGACCAAGGTGAAAATACTTACATAAGCAGAAGTACACCAGCAGGTCGGTGATGAAGAAGTCCTTAGAAGTTTCAATAGCTCTTACACCCACAACAGCTTTCTTTTTCATTTGCAGAAAGGACTTTTAAAAAAATAACAAAAAAAACATTTAGTATTAAAGAAAAGCATGCTTTACTTTGAACTTAACCTTTACATGTTTAATCAGGTCACATTTGTTCTATGTATGAAGCCAGCCATGTTCCTTTTTATAGTGACAGCTTATAAAGCAACCAGTGTGCAATTGTGTATTTGTGCATAATGAGCCTGCAATTACGTACACACATGTGGGCATGTGGGCTAGCCGTGTCACCAGCAGGTCTCCCAGTGACAGATGGTAATGAGCTTGGGGTGAGGCGAGGCTGACAGCATCTCAACATCTTCATATTTATGTGTGTGTTTGTGTGTGTATTACTGTACTTATGTCCTTGTGAGTTTCTGTTTGAGTTGTAGACCTTTGGAAGGAGGACGTTTTTCCAAAACGAGGTCATTTTTGGATGGTTTGGTTTAAAAAGTCCCATGAGGATAAAAGCAGAACGATGTTAACGTGTATGTAAGAGTGTGTGTCCGTGTGTGTACTGTCATGTCATTTTCTTCTGTGCATGTGGTTTTCTGTGGGGGTCTGATGACTTTCTTTTCTGTATAATTATGAATTAATGCATGTATATTCCTATGTTCTGCTCTAATCTATAGTATGAGTGAACATATGTCCTATGTCTGTGTACCCTTTCCAGCCCTTGACCAGCATGCCAGAATGCAGTCAGACTCCAAGACGCCAGCGACCAGACTACCTGGCCGACTTCACCAGCGGCAGCAGCGCTGATAACTCCTGCTCCTCTTCAGATGAGGAAGAGGAGGAAAGGAGGAAGGCGGGAGGAAGGAGAGGTGGAGAGAAGAGAGGGGAAAAGAAAGTTTCCTACGACCTTGGCGAGGGGAAGGAGAAGAACTTGGCCGAGCGCTCAGGTAGAGGGGCAGGAATGTACAGGTGTCTAAGAAAGTGTTTAATACAAAAACAGAGTGTGGGGGTTACATAGGGACCTTTTATCTTTTTTGCTTACTTTGTTTTTTGCTTGGTTGTTTTTTCCTCATGTCGCATTAGTCTCTCTTCTTTCTGTTCTGTTTGGGTATTTCTTTCTATTTTAGCTGAAGCCTTCCATCTGATTACAAGGGTTAGCCTAATTGCTAAAACAAGTTTGTTTTTCAGATGTGTAAATGTGAACAGTCATACGCCTACACATTTACACAATTTTAATATTTGTGTTTGCATTTCCAACTCAATTAGGATTTACTTTGACTATGACAGAGAATACCATATTCTCACCATATAGACAGGAGTTATATGGTGAGCCTGACACACGTGTGTGTGTGTGTGTGTGTGTGTGTGTGTGTGAAGCAGCAATGTATGTCTTAACCTTTGCATTCTGACTTAAAGTCTGAATTTTCAGTGTTACAAAGGCTCTCATTTTACCTGTAGGATCACCATGGCAACTAATGCAGAAAACATAACCTTGTCCAGGGCAGATTATGTTCAGAGTTTCAGTTTAAAATCAGATCAAAGTGCCACATTTTTCACTGATTGTTTCATTTACAGTGTGCTCTATGTAGCACCACCGACGGAAGCCGTACAATAAAGTTACAGCAGCACAAACTGTGCTTCGCATTGTCAGAGGATATACTGTACATTCATTCAATTGGTGATGCAGAAAATGTATAAATGTTTTCATGCTTGGTCCTAATCTTCTGTTAAGTCTGTTTCGCACTGCGGGAATAACAGCTGATAGATCACTGATTAGAAAATTGATCAGTTACATTTGTAGGCTATTTATTACCTATAATATATATACAATCAGTACAATTAATTTCACTAAAGTGATTTATGCATCCTTTTTGTCAGGCCATGGGAGAGTGTCAGAACTGAACACACTAACTAATCTTTAAATGAGTAGAGTTTAAAGTTTCAGAGCACTAATGTGCAGCTGTCGCATTAGGAATGAAGAGCAGCACACAGGGCACTAAAATAAATACAGTGATTAACAAATTTATTAGACCACCACCCAGTGTAAGGTTTATTCCACAGCTGCCCTAAATTAACAGTATTGGTAATTACCAAAATCATTTTTTATGTTTCTGTAATGGTTAATCCACCAGTATGAGCAAGCTCTTTAATCAAAATGATATTTTTAATGCTGAAATATAATTATTGTTGTTATCCATGAATTCTCAAATTCACTGTTTCACAAAAAAGCAGAAAAAAAATAGTAAAGCACATTTTTACTTTTTGATTAAAATGCCAAATTACAGTTATTTCCTTGCATTCCTGAACAGAAAAACTAGTTTTAGTGGTTGAATGTTATGCCTTATTAATTTCTGACTTCTCAGAGAAGTCCAGTGTGCCGGCTCACATTTGGGTATAAAAACGTGAATTCAGTTTAAAATTCCTCACTCCTGTTCAAAAACATCAAGAATTCACTGAAAAGGAAAGAGTCCGCATTAAAGCACTTTGTGATGCTGGATGGTCTTTCTCGTTTTTATGGCAGGTGGTCTAACAAATTTGTTAAGCACTAGCTCGAGTTAGTATATCCATTTTCCTGCTCTTGGTGCTCTTGTGATGATCATGAATTCACAAGAAGTGAATTTCTGCAGCTTTACTTGCTTGTCTTATTTGCAGCAACAGTGTTGCATTTTACAGTTATATTTTTTATGTTCTTTATAGACTCTATCACCCTTTCCTCTGATATTGTCTCGGGGGTAGGAGGTGCTCAGTTGATCAGCTTTGTGCAGAAGAAGAGTTAAATGATGCGCCAAATGCCCCCTTTTATGTGGGCATGCACAGTTTGAAGCAGAAAGAGTTAACAAAGAAAGTTAATATCTATTTTTGAATGGGGTTTTGCATTTTGTGAAGCCAGTTAATGCAAAAAAGGCCTGGTTGAACTTGTTGAACTTGCTTCATAGTACACTCTTCTGGTGTACCTTTCACATTTAATCAACAGTTGAAATAACATGTTTAGACTTGTTATTTCTAAATAATAACAAGTCTAAACAAGTTCACACTTCTAATGATATGCACATAAACACGTATGTGATACACAAATGGTGAGATTTGCTGATTTGATCATGCACACTCTTCTGTAGGAAAGCAGGTTAGGTTTGGTGGTTTGAGTTGGCAAGTGCTACGAACAGGTGTTCATCAGCCTTCTATTCATGTAATTAAAATGCAAGTAAAATGACCATGGCCTGTGACTTGATGTATGTCGATCTTTGTTGCTGAGCTGCTCACACTAAAGGCGTTTCCTTGCATCACAATTGTGGACCTACACATACACAAATGTTAGCAGCAATGAAAAGCACTTGAGGAAAGAAGAGTGTCCTGAAAAGTGTAGTTCCAGTGAATAGAAGGTGAAAGTAGAGGCGGAGATGAAGAGAAGAAGGAATTTTATTGAAAAAGAAAAAGGACTTTGTTGTGCACCTTGAAAACACCTTGAGTTTAATGCTGAAATAGCCCATTTTATAGTTAGAGTGATAAGTCTCAAGCATTCCCTCATTTTCGTATAAGTCGCATACATCAACTCACTTTCAGCTCTCAGAAGTGAGAAGGAGAGCACCTTTCATTGCAGTCTTTGTGCTGACCTTAGAAAGAAAAAAAAATCCCTGGTTGCATTGTAGGTTGCCAGTCCTCAAAAAAGAGGACCCTTGCATGAGCTTATTCTAGTTGTTACAAAGTAAAGGACAAAGCCACGAAAAAGCCTAACTTTTGGACAAAGCATCTATGTATGTGTGTGGATGCATGTGTGTGCAGAGAGACAGCAACCTTGCCAAGCCCTACTCCATACCAAGCCACCAAAGGGCTGCTAGGGCTAAGCCACATAATGCTCTCATTTGGCAATGGCCAATCCTCAGAAGGGTTAGCAGCGACACGGACACACGCAAACACACCCTTACTTGTGTGCACACTTGATGTCAGACACACACACTGCACCAGTAGAAAACACACACTAATACACTGGCTGGTGGACAAACTGGAGGAGTTTCAAGGGTGATAGAGAGTGTCACTATGGGTTTTCTACTTCATTTTCCATCTGCTTACGTGTGTTCATCTAATGTGTGCGTGTGTGAGTATGAGACAGACAGAGGCCTGCTCTTTAATCCATCCCCAAACCAGACAGGACTAACGTTTAGTTTCTGGTTTTGGCTACACATGCTGTGGTCGTTAATAACACACACAGTGGATCACTGGGCCAGTGTGCCAGAGTGCAGCTATGAGAGTTTTAATGCCACACTTCATCTCAAAAGCCACCCGGCGACAGATAGAAAGCAGAGGAGAGCTTGACAGTGACAGAGGCACTGAGACAGGCTCAGGGAAAAGAAGAAATTGAAGTGTGACAGTGAGTCAGTGTCCCTCCCTCCCCTCACTACTTTTCCATCTCTTCTGTTTCTGGACAGGCCGCATGCATTGGAAACCTCCAATCAAGTCACTCAAAACGAGCACCGCCCCGTCTGCGTCACCGACACTTTCTGGTCCAATCAGGCGCTCTATCTCCTGTCCTCGTTCTATTGCCTCCCTCTCATCACCAAATGAAGTGCGGGCATTGTCCACTAGGCCTTCTCCTACGGTTCCCGTGGCCACACCCCTCGTCAGGCCGAGCTCCGCCACGCTCCGCTCTCATTCGCTGAGCCGCAGCGGCTCTGCTCACCGGGTGCCTCACAGCAACAGCCTGGGGACAATCCACTCCAATATAGTAAGATCCTCAGCACACACATGCACACACACACACACACACACATGCAAAGCAGGGTTTACCCGTCACAATTCACAATGTGTCACATGAGTTGTCAGTCACAAGAAACTTTTTTTTTTTAAGAACACTACATTTTGCAATCCTCTGCTGATCCACTACTCCAGCTAGGTTTAAAATAAAGAATAAAGAATTGCTTTACATCTTTATCACCAAAGACAGAGGTGCAGTTTTAATTGTTTTTCTATCATCTCTTTACCCTTTTCTCCTTTTCTGGCATATTGTATCCAAGGCCGCTTAGTATCTTTTAAACAGTTCAGTCAATACCGTATAGGCCTACTGTAGCTCACAACAATAACCTTCTATTATGTTGCCATCTGTTGCTTTCCACCTGTCTCCTCCATTCCCCTTCCTTTTTTTACAAGTGCCCTGGTAACCTTTGGATACAGTTGAATCAAATAAAATGGAGCAGAATAAGTTTTGGCATTGATAGCAGAACAAAGTGGAAAACCTTCATACTGAAAGAGGCCATAGTGTGCACCACAGTTCTTACTGTCCTTCCACATGAATACAAAATGACATGAGATTCATTATTGTAGCCAGATCTTTTAACATCTTGCACACTTGAGTTTCCTGTAGGAATCGCACGTGGATATAAGTAGGAAACTGAATATAGGTTTACCAAGGAATGTTATGTATAGCATAATAAACTGTATTTTATGGAGGTTATTTTACATGTTTCATACCTCCAAAACAATGTGTGTTAACTGCTCTGTAAAGAAATGGGACTCTGTGATTGTAACATGTAGGAGCAGAATTGTGAATTAAGTGGTAAAATTGCCTGCACATAAAACTCCAGTGAAATTTATTGTGCCTCTATGAATAGAAATAAATAAGAATAACTAATAACTAAAATACATAGTACAGTTATGACACATAATAACATTAATAATCAAATGCAACTGTTTGGAACTCAAAGGATTTGGAGGAGGCCCCTACATAAAATGGAATGATAAAATGTCCTCTGACAAAAATGGAAATTTGTCATCATGTTCAAGAGAATAATAATAGGTAATTACTAATTGAAATCATTTGTTAATGGCCTAAGTTTACTTAGGCCTGATGAACATGTGGGATGACATTTTTCGTTAAATTTTAACTCTTTGTCTTTCCTCTGCGTGTCTCTAGGGTGATCCGTTGATAAATCTGAGGAGTAAAGAGCAGGAAGGAGAGCTGGTGCATCAGACCCTGGCAGTGCTCACTGCCATGAGGATTCGGTTTCCAGGCAAAACCGAAGAAGAGGCCGAGGCTGTGCTAGATGAGGTGGGTGCAGGATTTCTGTCGTTCAGTATGAGAGTATATGTGTGTGTCTATGCAGTCAAAAGGTTATTTTTGTGTGTAAGAAAAGAGAGACAGAAACATACTGAGGAAAATAAAGTTGAAGAGAACATGGAGTACAAGTGTCGAGCAGAAATCCAGACATGCTTTATTCCCAGAGCCCCTCTGTGGCCAGGCGCGGTCACTCTGCAGCCTAACTAAAAGTGACCTCCTCACGTCCCTTCACAATAGCCTGTCTGCTCTGGCTCGGTTCCCATTGTCTTTCAAACGACCCCAGCAACAACCTGTCGGTCAGTTTAAAGCCCCACACTATTCCCCACTGCTCCTTTGTATAAATCAGTTCCTCTTCTATTTCTGGTCAGCTATGAACATCCTGGCATTGGGTGTATACATGTTTTCACAGGTGTGCTTGTGCTAGTTCTAAAACTATTACTTGAGTTTATATAACATAAAAAAGGTTTAGGTTTCATATATACAGCTCCAGAAAAAATTAAGAGACCACTGCAAAATTATCAGTTTCTCTGATTTTGCTAAATATAGGTATATGTTTGAGTAAAATGAACATTTTTGTTTTATTCTATAAACTACTGACAACATAACTCCCAAATTCCAAATACAAATATTTTCATTTAGAGCATTTATATGCAGAAAATGAAAAATGGTCAAAATACCAAAAAAGGTCCAGTGTTTTCAGACCTCAAATAATGCAAAAAAAACCAAGTTCATATTCATTTTTAAACAACACATTACTAATGTTTGAACTTAGGAAGTGTTCAGAAATCAATATTTGGTGGAATAACCCTGATTTGCAATCACAGCTTTCATGCGTCTTGGCGTGCTCTCCACCAGTCTTTCACATTGCTGTTGGGTGACTTTATG
>VUQI01009434.1:7189-19520 GCA_015106735.1 Paratilapia polleni
TTTAAATTTTGTTTTTTTTTTGTTTTTTTTTTTTTTTTTTTTTTTCCAGTGGCGGAAACAACCTTCCATAGTGTAGTCCTGTTTTTCCCTTTGTCAGATCTTACTGTAGAATTTCTGATAGTTTTCTCTGTGTTATCTCCTTACACTGCTGGCTCTGTGTTACATTCCTTCTTTTTGTTTTTGCCAATAAAGGTGTTTGTGTATGTGTGTGTTCATGATAATAAAGGACTATGTTGCCCACAAATTAGGTTTGACCCAAACATAAAATAAAGTACAATAAAATAATCATGTTCAGTAACTAGTTTCCTACATTTCCCAGCACACCTTTTACAAAAAGCAGGTGTGGGCAGTACATAGGATAAGAGAGCAATAGTACTGATTGTAATGATTATGGTGGCAGAGAAAGTGCTTCTTTGCACCAGTAAAATGAGTGTAAAGCCCCGAACTCCAAACTAGTTTCAGGCTGTGTCGCATGCTGGATCACAGAGGCTGTACTCACTAGAGACATTTAATCTCTTCTTCTCTGGTGTATGTATTTCTCAGTGTGTGATTGTTGAATGTTGCTGCAAAATGATGAAAGAGGCCATTAGTCTTTCATTGTGAAGGACTGACACCAAAACATCATAGCAGTGCTGGAAATATCTCAAGGTCAGATGTCTGCAGGAATAAAAAAAATCAGGAAATGTAGCCAGAACTCTTAGATATTCCTCTTACTTACATGAATTTCAAATTCATAATCATTATTTTTTAATCTTTTGTATTTAATCTATTAAGGGAAAGATACAGATGAAAACCTGTCATCTGTGATAATCACATTTGAACCTCTATATACGCATATTCAACATATTTTCATCCCAGGATGTAATAAAATGGGTTTATCAGATGTCGCCTGCATCTCTCCGTTATATGGGCACAGCATTACTGGCCACTGAGCGGGCATGTTTCCATTTTAGAGACCTAAAAAATTCCTCATTGGAAGGTTGGGCAGCAGTGTCATAAATTTCAGGTATATCAGCAACAAGACCGTGACATTACTTTAGTTTGTCAGTCATTTTTTACTTTTGGCAAGAAAAGTTTACTTGGTTAGGTTTAGGCACTGAACAATACTTGGTTAGATTTAGGAAAAGATCGTGGTTTGGGGTAAAATACAAAACTTCACAACAGTAACCCTGTACATTAAAAAAATGACAAATTGGGAGTTACAGACCCATCTCACTAATGCTATAAACCAGTGCCTCAGGACACAGATGCCAACGTACACCTTGTGCGTAAATGAGACACACCAGGGGCTTTGACAAAACTGCATTCATTGACACTCTGGAAATGACAACAGGCTGGCATATTACATCAACCACCCGCAGGGGTGAAAGAACTCTGTCCTACATTTAAGTATCTTTAAGCAGCTCTAGCAACAGAAAATAATTTTTTCTGGTGACAGTTATTTAAAGTAGATCTATTTTTCTCATTTTCAGTTCCATATTTTTCTTCTTGAACTTTACTAGAGTAAATTTGGACCTTTAGTTCCTCTCTCTTTAAGGCCACCCTCCCTTTAAGCTACTTTCTTCTGAATGGCTGTCCATAGAAAACTGAAGATTTGAACAGCAGGTGCTCAGAGCCAGAGCTGTATGCCTGAGATGACCATATTAAGGACTGTCGAAACATTGCTTGGAGCAGTTGGAAGTCTGGGTTTTTGGCTCACAGTGTACATATGCTGAACTCATTATTTGAAACTTTGCCTCTGTTTAAGAAGAGCGTGCATAATTCTAATTGTATATATATGACAGAAAATGCAGAAAAGCATAACAGATCCAATTTTTAAAAGAAACATGACAAAGGAAAAGAGATTAAACAAAAGTATGAAATTGGTAAAGCAGTCTTAGCTATCAAATTATGTTAAGTTATCCCCAACATCACAATGTTACACTTCACACCTGGACAGGGAACTGGAGTCAGTCAGCATTTCAAAAATGAAATTGTAATAATGAATAATGTAATATCTATATACCTGTACACAGTTCTTTTCAACACAAGCATAAATATACAATAATAAATGCTGAGGCTGTGTGAAGTGGTCCCAGGGTATCCACTCAAGCAAGAAATTGATTCCATACAGTAAGTTTATCTTTTTAAAAAAGTGCATTTTCCAACTACATCAAAGCAATTTTTTTGGTGTTGAGCCTGCTGATTAATTCACTCAGCCATCATTTAAATAATGAGGTCGTATTGTTATTCAAAAGCCTTAAAATTCTTTTCTTGGATAGATCATATACATACTGTATTTCTACAATCATCCACAGGTGCTGCTTTTTGGTGGCAAACATAAAATTGCAGTCTCGGGGGTAATTCTTATCTTGTGAGGTGCTCTTGATCTGCAGTGATGAGTACATACTAGTCTGAAGCACATATAGACTATATAGAAAAGATGGAAGGACCCACCATGATGTCACCCATTGTTTAGTGAAGTCCTGTTGCTGAGCATTTTCAGCTTTCTGAAAGAAGATGTCAAGAGTGTGGGATGGATCTGACTGTGAAACCAAGGGACTTTGCATGCTTATTAGCCAATGAGCAATAGAAGATTGGAAAAATGTTGCCTGGTCTGATGAGTCTCAATTTCTGCTGTATTCAGATCGCAGGATCAGAATTTGGCTTAAACAACATGAAAGCATGGATCCATCCTGCCTTGTATTAACAGTTCGGGCCTGTGGTGGCGGTGTAAGGGTGTAGGGGATATTTTGTTGGCACACTTTGGTCTCTTAGTAACAACTGAACATCACTGAAACACCACAGCCTGCCTGAGTATTGTCGCTGACCATGTCAATTCCTTTATGACCACAGTGTACTTCTGATGGCTGCTTCCAGCAGGATAACGCACTATGTCACAAAGCTCAAATCAACTTAAACTGGTTTCTTGAACATGACAGTGAGTTCACTGTACTCAAATGGCCTCCACAGTCACCAGACCTCAGTCCAAAAGAGCACCTCTGGGATGTGGTGGAACAGGAGATTCACATCATGGATGTGCAGCCAACAAATCTGCAGCAACTGTGTGATGCTGTGATCATGTCAATATGGACCAAAATCTCTGAGGAATGTCTCCAGCACCTTGAATCTGTGCCATGAAAAATTAAGGAAGTTCTGAATGCAAAAGGGGGTCCAACCCTGTCCTAGTAAGGTGTAACTAATGAAGTAACCAGTGAGTGTATTCAGTGGTCACCAGAACATAACAACAACATGCACAGAATCACCAGTCAAATCTGATTTTAAAAAAGAAATATTTAAAAAGTTTGCTGGAAGTTACTTCTACCACCTTCTTTGCTGTTTGCTCCCGCAGATTTCAATTCAATTCAATTTTCAATTCAATTTTATTTATATAGCGGCAATTCACAACGACAGTCACCTCAAGGCGCTTTATATATTAGGGTAAAGACCCTAAAATATATTTCAATCTAAGATTCTTTGAGTGTCAAGTCCTCCTCTTATAATGTCTCTGGTTAGGGTTAAGGTGGTGTAAAATCTTAATCAGAAAAGTAGAAAATACAGCTTTCTGATTAAGTTCATTACCAAATTAAATGACGTCTGGTGTAGCCAGCATGTAAAGGGTGCAGAAATTTGTACCAGAACAGATAATTATTAAGTTTTTGACCATCCAACGAGAGGAAACAAAGGCAGAGTGGAACAAACTCTTTTCCTCAACACTTTTGACTTCAGCAGTAACAAGTGACATGTATGGCAAAGGCAATTAGGATACCTGATCTCAATTCTGCTAATAAAGACAGTCTGCAGAGGGTATTTAGACTTCAGTGGGATTAAGGAGATCTTTGTCATGTAGATCTCTGGAATGCCCCTGGCGTCCGAGATAAAATGAAGATGAATCCTTAGTAGAGGAAGAAGAACAAAACAGAGGGAAGGGAGTGGAGGACAGAGAGCTCTCAGCTAATGACAGGGCTACTCTGCATCACTGCACTGACTAATGAGCACTCCAACAAGGGTGAGCTTAAAGACCAGTCTGTGTGTGTGTGTGTGTGTGTGTGTGTGTGTGTGTGTGTCTGTGTAAATGGTGTAACCATACATATGTGCGTCTTACAGAGCACACAGTGTTATTTAAAAAGGAAACTTACAAGAGGAAATGAAGGAAGAGAGAAAGAAAACAAGAGAAGGAGAGAGGGAGGGAGTGAATCTCCAAGCTTGAGATCCACTGTGCGTGACAGAGGAGGAAGCTCTTAATAATTCACATGATATTGATTTAGTTACCTTACTTCCTCCTTCACTCCCACGCCCCGGGAGAGGAAGCCCACCTGTAGGTTCCCACTTCCCCCGGCACATAATGCAAATACAAAGAGGCTGCAATCAACTTGATGAGCTTGGACAAATATCTTCAAAATGCACCTGCTTCTATACCATCAAGAAAGACATGGAAGGAATAAGTGGATTATTCCATGCCATCATTATGGTGATGATAATTATATGTACCTTGATAGTAATCATTTCACGTCATAAGGTTAAAAAAAGGTTTAATGACATCTTTGGGTGGGAAAAATGTGAAAACAAACCTGTATATTTGCATTGTAAAATCTCAACTATAAACCAAATTCAGCTGGTTGAATATTAATCTTCTCTTCTTCATCCTGTCTTATAATTTAAATGCAACTACTGTTAAATGTGTTGGCCTTTTCCTTACACCAGGCTACAGTTTAAGGAGGAATTAAAAAGGTATCATTTGCCTCAAGTATTAACAGCTCTATATTTCATCCACTCCTTAATCACACAGGAAGAGGGATCAGGCCTGATTTTTTTCTCTCTTTCTTATATATAATACAAATGAAGCAGACTTATTCAAGGACTTTTGTCTCCTGAGCTTTATCGCCACCTTGTGGATGTGCTGGGTAAGACTTTAGCTGTAGTTAAAAAAAGGGCCTTTTTCCACGCTTAAAGCAAGATCTTTCAGCATAGATAAATGTAGCATTACAGGGCACTGTAAGGGCACATACAGAGTGGGACTGGTGATGGGTGAAGAGGACACTACACAGCAGATGCTGAGAATGCTGCACAGTGTGGGCATTGATGCTGTTTAGCCGAGCAAGAATTTTTTAAAAAGCTGCAGTAATCTTGGTTGGAGTTAATGCCACATTGCTTCATGGAGAATTAAAGGGTCGTCTTGTGCTTTTTTAGGAGGAGATAAATACATATTAAAGCCCTTGTTTTTAAGTGTAATTTAAAGACATATAAAGCATGGCTGCTAGTAGGCATTAGTAGGAGGTTACTAGCAGAATATTGGACTTTTTCCAAAAAAGCATCACAAGAAAATAATATCAGGTAATGAGAAAACAATCCTTAGAGGACTATAAGAAACTGTTTCAATGCTGCAGGAGCTCATTGTGCAATAACTGAGCATCATGTTATAAAAAATTGATAATGATGGTTTGATGTGCTTTGTATCAAATACATGCAAGACCTTAATGCATAATTTCATTTTTTTAATAAAGAAGTTGTCACTGAAATCATAACTTTGTCACAGTGAAGAAAGTTAATGTTATTCAATTCAAAATCTGCATTACTTTATAGGCAGATTATTAGATGATTAGTTTTTATTACATTTTTCTTTACATTATGCACACTTATCTATCCTGAATACTTTATGAGTTACACTGTCTTATCGTGATACTCCAAAATATTCCTAATAAAAACTGTTAAAACTCAAAGATCTTCACATTTCTGTGAAGGACAGGGACAACAAGGATATCTAAGAATCTAAAACCCATCCAATGTTTGTTCTTTGGAGGAAATGATGACTGCTCAGTTAACGCTTTCTGTGTCTGTAACTGGTGTCTATGAGCCAGTAGATGAATATGTTAAATGTGTTACCTTAGGCCTTTATTTACATAGCTGACATTTTCATTGCAGGAAAAGCAGAGGTATTATTAACAACATTACAGGTTGATGGTATTGTGCAGTCTGGTTCACTGTCATGGCACATGCCTGGAGTGGAACTACCCACTGTAAACCAAATGTGTTTCCGCTGTGAGAAAAGTCTGTTGATGATGATTTAAATGATTCATACAGTGTGGATCAAATCACATATACACTCTAGGCTACAATAATGGCTCTGAAACTGCCTACTTATTCTCTTAAGCTGTCTGTTTAATTTGATACCACTCATTACTTTCTAATATTCATTTTGAATGTTTGTGTATTCACAGCTTCAAAAACATGTAAATGCTTATCATTTAAAAATGTAAATTAAGCTGAATAACAGCATAAACATTTAACAATTTGAGGATATTTTTAATGTTCCCAACAATCACAAGTGGATGAAACCTGGTCTTTACTCATGTGACATTTGAAAGCATATAACATGGAGTAAATCACATGTGCACTAAGACCAAATCTATAATTAAAAATAGATCATCTGAAGTAATGGCACTCTTAATGCAAAAAAGGTTTTTCAATTTGTGCTTTGTTCTCTTTCCATAATTACATGCCATATATTCATAATAACTGACACTTCATCATCACCCCTCTTTTTCATTTTGAATTTTGTCTTTAATGTTGCTTTACGTGATATATTTTGTTTCTCTAAAGTGCTTGTTTTCCATACAATTCTTTGACTGTATTTAAAGCCTAGGCTTACTTACAGGACATATGGCATCCCAACTAGCCTGGAGTCAGTAATGAGCCAATGTACAAGTGCCACGAGCCTCACGTGGAAACTTGAAACAGATCGAAAACAGGGAAATCACCTCCTATAACCTCCTTTAAAGTGTGCTGCTCTTAGTGTCATTTTATTTTAATGTGTCTGAATTATGAATGTGTAAATTTATTCAGTATACAGTGTCATGAAAAAAATCCACAATAAAATGATAATAATAATAATAATAATAATAATAATAATAATATGCATTCTGCGTCTGTGAACTGGATTTTGCCAGATGATTCAAAGGTGATAACAGGAGAAAACATTGATAATAGTACGTGTCTGAAATCTCAGTTTACTTCTCACAATTGAGCGTCCATTATATAAAAGTAGTGAGTGTGTAAATGACAGGAAATTACAAATTTTTACATTTATTGTTACATTTACTGTACTTCTGTTGCTACAATGTGAGGTAATTATAGTAAAATAATACATAAAATACTTATTTATTTATTTGTTTAGTAATTTTTTTTATTCTGATGGAAAGAAAATCATTGGATTTAATAAAATATTTATTTTAAGCAGAACTGAATAAAATAAAAAGTTCTCTGTTAACAGATGGTATCATTAATGGTGTGGGCTTATCATTTCTACAAAAAGACTGCCACCTGCTGGCACTGAACACTATGAGCAATGTCAGTTTTAAAACACATGCAGGTCATATCAACTCACAGCTTGCGCTCTTATTATTTTTCTTTTATTCATTCTTTTAAAACTCTTAATATCCATCCCGACCCATCGAGGGTTAGGATAGGAGTCTAGTTAAGATCCACTACTTTTTATAGTTTGAAACAGAAAATTTGTGATATCATTATTTATGAGGCTGCATTTGAAATGCAATATCTTCTAGTTTCTGAAAATGTACCATTTACCATGTGATGTGTAACCTGTGATGTTAAGGTTAAATAATAATTTAGTTAATTTAAGTCATATTTATGTGCTTTATAATGGTGCCTTATGTGTCTTTTACATCATGTGCTGATGCTAAATGTCTAAAATGTTGGTCACTGCATTAGCTACGATGCTATCCCTTAAACTGCTATCTGGCTGTACAAATACTAAGTGTTGGAAAGATTGTGAGAGATTAATATTAACTAAAAGAAGCAACTGTTAAGACATGAGCCGTAGTGTTGTGCTAATATTAGATGCAATGTGTTTGTTCTGACACATTTTTGCACTCCCTTGATGTATTCAATCTTTCGTGCACAAATAGCTTTGTTCTATTTTTGCTTTTATCATCACATTTCATCACTCCCACCCCCCCATGATTCATGACTCTACTGATCACCTTAAACTGAGACAAGAGGTGCAAAAACCACTTCAGTAATTTTCTTATGTGACGTCCAAGTTGTAACTCACTGTGGTAGTCGGTTAACTCTGCTGTACTCTGCATAAGTAGGGGTTGTAATTTGATAAACAAAGGTGTTTCAGACAGGCTGAAAGGAAACTTGGCCAATATAGATTTTCCCCCAGTAGTATACACGATGTGAATATTAAAAAACTAAACTATGGAAATATCTGAGAATGCACTTTTTTCCATTTTAACACCCACTCTAGCTTGCAGAGATTTTCCAATTTGTACAACAGAAAACAGGAGTTAAATCTGCAAAACTGTGAAAACTTAATCGGACAAACTTAAGTTAAAGTGCATTAAAGTTGTTAAAATATTGAGCTGTCTTCCCTAAATGTTTTTCTCATTAACCAGAGCCTCATTAAGAGATTCCCAAGGAAACCCAAACAACACCATGTGGCAGGATAGATTGGGTTGCCTTTCACCTCCAGCTCCAGCACAGATCTTCTGCCATTTGCCTGAAAGTGACTCCTGCCACCTCAGATCAGCTGAAAGAGATCGTTCTTGCTAGAGTTTGACTGACAGGCGAGCTCTGGGTGTCTTTAAATCAAACCGGCCCTGAAAATAGAGATGTTACAAAGTGCGGTACAATAAGCATTCTTCTTGAGATCATTACCCTTCTGGTATTTAGACACAATCCAGTGGTATTAGTGTCAGTAAACCTAGAGCCCATATAAGGTTGAATTACACGAGGACACTTTAAGCAGGCTGATCCTGCAGCACACAGCACAGTTTGTGTAATATTCAAATAAAAAGCTGTATCATTAGAGGGAGTCTAACTGCAACCAACTAAAAGTTTCTTTCTGTTTAAGAGCAAGATCACCATCACTACATATTACATACCTTAATTCCATGGAATACCATGGAAAAGGTTTTATTTATATGGCTGACATGTCCTTTGGTGCATCTAGTTTTTCCTGTGCACTATGTACAATTGCTAATCCATTCATTTCAAAGAAAGTACAACAAGTAAAGACTTTTATTACATTTCATTCATTCAGCTTGAACTACTTTTGCGTATCCCCACACCATCCACAAAGAGCTCCACTCACACTCCATTTCACCTGTCTTATGGTTTGAATGCAAAAAAACTACACAAATTCATGTGTAATCACCAACACATTCACCACTGCTATCTTCAGAACTAATATGTAAGGGTTGCATATTCCTATGCAAAGATTTATTTGGTACTGCACAGTTGACCACGACTACATGAAGTGTGTGTGAATGCTGGACTGTTGGCTGCAGAAGGTTACAGACACCTTAAGCCCTTCTTTGTACACATTACTCCTTGTTTGGCTTTTGCTTTTCTTATGTTCTGCCGTGTCTGAGACAGACTATCTAAAAGATGGATGGATCTGAAAGTGAAGCCAATGATGCAGAAGTGTTTTAAAAGTGGATTCTTTCTAATGCATTCATTTGGGGGTTGACACCTCTGGTTTCAAAAACACATCACAATTGGCTCCCTACTCTGAGACAACAGTAGCCACTTTCCTCATGAGTTCATGGCCTCACTCACTAGTTTCAGATCTTATGGAACAGAACCCACTGTTCATTTGGTACATTGTGGTCCCTATTAGCAGGTGTATTAGCAGGGGTATGTCTTACTGTGACTGACATAATGTCTGGTTACAAAACATTAAGTTGGTGACCTCACTGTGGTTATGCCCATCTTTTATATACAGTGTCAGGTATCTGCCTGTAATTATTCACTTTTTTATCTCACATTTCACCATAAAAGAAAAAAACATGATAAAATATGTGTAATGTGAAAATATGCAAATATTCAGTAAAGTATAAAATGTGTATAAATCCACTGAAAATAGCCCTTAATAACGCGCTATTTACTTTTTGACTAGCATTGACTAGGGAATTATTGAACCTTTTTAGAAAACCCAGGTCTGTGCTACAAAACCAGCCACTTTAAATGAACTGCCAATTCTGCCAAGAAGAGTGGTCAAATATCCAGCCAGTATTATACCAGAAGCCTCTTGATGGCTACCAAAAGCATCTGGCTGAGGTGCAACTTGCTAAGGGACATTTAACCAAATATTAGTGGGGGTGTATGTATATATTTGAGCCTGTATGTATAATTCTGACCCTGTGTGGATCAGAGAAAATCCAAAATAAATTCAAACTTGTGCACCCAGTTCTTGTTTTTCAAAGTCATTAAAGATGTATGCTGTACAATCATTCCATCCTGGAAAAAGAGCAGTTTAAAGAAATCATTAAAAGCCCAAAATTACCTTGACATTCATGCCCATGATGAGTGGATGTAAACTTCTGACCACAACTGTACTTCAGGCTAAAGTGCCTTTTTACAACCAAAAGTTTTAACTATGCTTTTTATTTCAATGTATATACTCGATCCAGTTAGTTCTGATTTTACATTACAATTATGCGAGGGTCACTAAAGAGTTTTACATTTACTCTTTTTCTAATGTCATTGGACAGCATTTCAATTAAAAATGCAGTCTGCTCCTTACCCCATGTACTGCTGCCACTAACAGCCTGCCATAACCTCCTATAATTGGTTTGAAAATTGGAACCATCCAAAAAATGTTTTCACACACTGAAAAGAACTGAATGAGTTTGATTCACATTGGAATGACTGCTTTTGGTCAGATGAAGATTAGGCTGTTTGATCCAGAAAAATCAGATGGATTCAAATAAAATTTCAGGTTTCACACCTGTTATTTTGATTTGAGTCAAGATGAAAAGTCTAAAAGTCTAGATCTAATTATTTAGGTGTAAAGGGCTCTTAGATGCTCTAATTTTTTTTTTAATAGTGACCTGAGAAGGGATAATATTAGAGGAGATTGATGGTCTGTAACAGGAGATAAAACCTGTAAAGCTCCCCAGTGTGACAAATGTGTTTTTCTGAACTCAGCTGTTTTTAAGAGAAAAAAACTGCACAGCATCTCTTAAGAGGCTCTTGGGAATCTGGCTTGAAGGGCTGGAGATAGAGTGAACTAACAGGGCACTTAGCTGCTATCTGTGGCTAAACAGGGCTACTCCCGGATCTTATTCTCAGCAGAATGCTGCGCAAGGATGTCTGAAGGGAGCTCAGACTGCTGCTCATCCTCTAAGTGGTTTAGATCTCTCCAGACGTGACAAGGCTTCTCTTAAACTGAGTCCTGGTCTGGGTCTGTGGTGCAGACACACACACTCAGACACACATGCAGTTCAGGCTGAGTAATGGAGAAGAAGAAGACAGAGGGAGATAGACTGGCAAATGAGCAGTGATAATACTCTCAGTTGTGATAGTACTCTCAGTTTCCAAGTTCAAGTTCACTCCTCCAGTTTCATTGGACTCCTGCGCTTACTTTAATTGTTATATAGTTAATGACAGCAAGTGATACTCGGCTACACTGGCAGCGGGCCCAGGTCGACACCAGGTTTAATCTGACAAGGTTTGCTAAATGATTGATCGAGACACAAGTCATATCATGAAATCAAGCTCAGTCATGACCCTACAGTCAGGGTCAACCTACACCTGTGATTGTGTATTCACGCAGCCTGCCCTTTCAGACGACGCAAAAGTCGTGGCTCCCCTTTCAGACGGGCCTCATTAGAGCTTATTGTGTTCTCCCTCGAGAACAAGACTTGTAAATGATCGCAATTAATCAAATTAGTCCTGTTCAAGCCATTGAATACTAGTGTTGAGTGTGCTTTTAGAACTTTTTCACAGTGGTATTTAGTGTCAGGCAAAAACATGTGCGGAACTTTTACTTTACTTTAGGTAAAAGGCATCCAGGGGACTATAATTTCTCCTAATGGGCTTTAGCTACTGGCTACAGTGGTGTAACAAAAGTGAATTAAAAGCAAGAACTGTACTTCACACACAGTTAGCTTGAGAAATATATGAAGTTTGTTTGAAATGAAACAAAGATGCAGTTGAAGTGCAGACAAAAATACTGCATTTCCTGCTGAAGAATTCCTGCAGTCCCTTATTTTTGGGAAACTGGCTTATTGGTTTTAGAAAGATTGATACCGCTTTCATATGTCTGTGAAATATGGAGCAACCAGTCAGTTAGCTCATCTTAGCATTAATAAATGGGATGAAACAGCTAATCTGACTGACACATGATAACAAAATTGGCCTTTAAGCACACCTAATGTTTTTAATTAAAAGGGAATTACACTGATGCTACACATGCAAATTAGTACTGCATATGTGAAAAAGTTATGGAAAGCACAATAAGAATTAATAAATGGAGAAATGAAAAAAATGTGTGTGTGTGGGGGGGGGGGGGGGGGGAGGAAAAAAAAGGGGGGGGGGGGAAAAG
>VUQI01009436.1:5334-17139 GCA_015106735.1 Paratilapia polleni
TGAATCCCACCCTGAGCAGCAAAACTTCTTGATCCCAGCGACAGCACCGAGGCTGCTAAAAATGGAAAACTGCAGCCTGTTCTCTCCTACGCATGCTTCCCACTCAACTTTTGTCTCGAACACTCAACACCTCTCTCTCCCCAGCTCATGTGCAGGAAGTAAACACCACCGGTGTTCCAGTTGTGCTGTTTTTTTTTTTGTTTTTTTTTTTAAAGGAAAGAGGGAACAGACCAGGAATGCCTCAAGTTGTGTGGAAGTGGGAGACCCGGGGAAAGGGATGTATGGGGGGGGCTGAGTCAGACGGGGCCCATTAAAAGGGGTGAGGTGATGCTTTTTAAGATAGAGCTGACAGTGTGTTTGCACTCTGTCACATCCAGTTAGGGGCCCCAGAAATTCAAACACCACCCTGTAACTTTAAAGCTAAAGTAGGCAACATCACACAATGTTGGCTCAGAGTCGCAGTTAATAGGTCTGAAAATATCTGGGGATTCCAGCTTTCCTAGGGTCCAGATTTCTTTTTTTTTTTTTTTTCCATTTCTGAGGAGAAATAACCAAGATCAGAACTTATTTTGGGAGAGTTGATCTAAATTGTCAGAAGACCATTTAAGCCCAAAGTCGTGATATACACTGGTGTAATGGAAGGATTTTTCCACTCCCTTATGCAACTTTAGGTCATCACGAAACTCACCAAAGACAGACACATTTACGCAGCATCTCAACTGTACTGTATCAGTCCTTTGCCAAGTAACATAACTTTATTCTCCAAAAAAAAGAGAGGACAATGAGTTATTCGATTATATCAATAGAAGTAACTGCAAACACTGCTATCCTTATTTGGCTCAACATCCATTAATAGTTCTGGGCCATCGTCCATACCCTGAACTGCTAAAGAAATCACCAGATGTGGGTGGTTAATGAAAGGTCTGCAATCAGGCAAGTCCATCGTCTGCTGGTCAAAAAAAATAATAATAAAAAAATTCTTTAAATTATACGTCACATATCCGGCTGTATAAACAAAGCTGATTTAGTCCTGCAAAGGATAAACAAAGGGACCTGAGACATCATTCACAATCTCATAATTTCTGACCACTTTACCTCTGAGGAAAAAATGCAGGGAATGCACCGTCTCACTCCCCTCTGTGAGGAAAGCAAAATAGAGATGGTTGTCAGGCTGTATGTGAAAGAGAACCAGTGTGTTGATGTAACAACACACGGACAACCAGAGGACAAATATGAAGTAAAACAAAGGTAAAGTGATATGGTTTTCTTAAAGGGAAATAAACAAGAGTATGCAGATGCTATTGCACTGATATTATGCAAATATGTTCAAGTTTAATTAAACTTGAATGCTTTTTTTTTTTATTATTGTTAGTTATTGATAAAAAAAAAAATGTAGGATGTGTGGCATGAACTTCTTTTGGCTTCTGAAGTGGGGCATGCTGGGAAAAGTTTGAGAACCAGTGGCTTAAAGGTAACACTTATAAATGGGCTGAACTGGAAGTTAGCTTTGCCCCAGTTCTCGACAAAAAGGCAGTGGGATTCTTCCACAGGGATTTTGGATTATGGGGCTCTGTGGAAAATTTAAAGCTTATGACATTTAAAAGTTTTCTTCAAATGGATATTCTCCATAAACTTACACCAGCGTGGCCACAACAGTTTGTCATGATGGCACTGAGGGTCCCCGACAACTTCTGTGGTCTCGTTTAGCCGCTTCTCTGAGACACGTAATGGCTTCCAAGTTCACAAGTGGAGTATTTACATGTTTATGTTATAGAACAAACGTGAAAATGTTTAAAGCTTGTCTTAACCACATACCTACCTCAGGCATCTAACCAAAACCCACCAACTTGAAGACAAGGGAACCGAAAGAGAAAACTGCTCATTCATTGTTGAAGCACCCTACTGAAACTCTGGCTGAAAAATGTTTTCATTATGACCTGATGAAACCAAAGCTAGCTACTACCTAGCATAATGTAGTCTAACGTGGGAAAAAATACTGATATATTTTTTTTAAAACCATGCTGGTACTATAAAAAAAAAAAGAAAAGAAAAAAAAGGGACTCCCCCACCGATTCGACTTGCAGAGTCACTGCTCCATGACTCCTCATGGTGGCACTTATTAAACGAATGAGGGTAAAGTAAACAAGCAAGAACTTAACCAACCGGCCTTGAAGAAGAAGCAGTTACAGGGGGAAAATAACAGAACAGGCAAATGAGAAAGCTAATGAAGTGGACTGACTGTTATTATAATTGAATAGAGAGCTGTTTTCACACGTTTGCAGACATCACCCGAGGGAGATGTATGTGAGAACACAAATATCCAAATCAGCTGGCATTAGAAGGTGGTTATCCTGCCATCTTCGTAGTGTACAAAGTCCATGAAAAGTCTGATTAACCCAATGAGAGAACAGCAAGTGAGTGGGTGCCATGTGTCACCAAAACTACATGGACTACTTCCAGTAATAAGAACACATCTGGCTCATACAATCTCCCATTGTTTGTTACGTCTGAGAATAAGCACTTTCGGACAATGTCCAGACGTGATTCTTCCCATGCTGAGTTCACATATGTAGGCTATATTAAAGAGGAGCCTAATATTCAAATAGAGGGATAAGATCACCTTTGGAATAAGACGATGTATTTTGCACGTCACACTGTTCTGATTAAATGCATCGCTGCATATAAACACCAAACCATATTAAAATCACATCCTACAAAAATTATTTCAGTCAGAATCTAACCACAGCCACTGACATTACAATAAATTAATACATAATTACTGCTTTTTGCCCTTTCAAATGTAGTTTTTCTTCTTGTTACACAGATATCCTGATGTACCATAGATGACTGTCTTGGAATGTATTGTGATGCTAATATATTATGATAGCATCTGTTACAAATCACTCAATGAAGTACCACTACTACTATTTTTATCAGGGGCAATAATCCTGTTTCCAGAAGACCATCTAAAAAGCAAGAGAAAATAAAACAGCAAGTAATTGCAAAAGTCCAATGTTAAAAATGTTCTATGGTTGTTGGACAAATATGGAGGACTGAAGCTGCCAAAATCCAAAAATAAAGAAAAAAATACTTTATTTAAAGAAAATATGCCATAAGTACACATAACTGATATTTCCAGTTTAACCAGCTTCTGTATTTATTTTTCTTAAAAATATTTCTCTTATTTATTTACATTTATTTAAATTCAGGAAAGGGCAGGGAGACAAATGGAAGATAAAACAGCATTTTTATTTTTATTTTTTTTTTAATTGGATGATTAGATAAGATAAATAAGATTTACAGATTTATGTGAGGGGGTGCAACAGTAAGAGACACAGATTTGTAACCTCATTCAGATTGTTTTCTTCTCATTACAAAAACCAAACAAGACAGACAGACAGACAGATAGATGTGAGGTGGTGCAACAGTAAGAGGCCAAATTTTCCATTCAGATCAGTATATTTTCTTCTCATTAAGAAACTTAATTAAATAGAGACGTTCATACAAATTAAAGTGGAAATATCAGTTTATGTCACATTTAATTAAAAAAAACAATGCCTATATATTTTCTGATATTACTTACTTCTACCCACCTACTGCTATTGCATTTCGTGGCCTTTTTGACAGAGTGGGCCCTTCACAGACAACATCCTATGAATATACCAGTGCAGGAAGACTACAGTAGATGTGTGGTTTTATCTGGGACTCATAGGTCTTTTTTAGCTTGGTGGGCCCATATGTTATCTCAAAATATTAGTCTCCATGAACACACCAAGAGGGACAATCTCAAGTCGTTAATCCTAATCTGCAGACAGGCCTCAAAAAGCCCCAAACTGTTCTGTCTGCTCCCAGCCTTAACTATTAATCAGGCCTGTCTACAGCATGTCCACCAGGTTAAAAACGGGTAATAAACGGCTGAGGTGAGAACGATTAAAGAATAAACTGCACCACGTTAACATAAAAAACCAGAAGCAGAGTTGTATAAATGCAATTAGCTCACCTGAGTGTGTACATACGTGTCTGGCCATTCAGCGAACAGACAACATGGCATCATTAATAATCTATGAGGTGGATCCCACTTGACTTACCAGCAAACTTTCCAGGTTTATGGCAGATCTGGGGTCTCTGATCATGTCCTCCAGCTTCTTCAGCCGGGTTTCCATCCTCCTCTCGGCGCCCAGCGACATGACTGCGCCGTCGGTGGTGGTTAAAAGTTGGGTTTGAAAATTAAAGAAGAGGCTTTTCCAAACTGTTTGAGTTTACATGTGAACCCTCTTTGTTCCTGGCTAATGGCCGCAGGCCTGGCGGAGCAGCCTTGGGCTCCCAGCCCACCCAAATCGCTTCCAACAGGAATAGTGTGCACAATGAAGTGAAAATATTCCCAAAGCTTCCAAAAAAATTAAGAAAAACTTGCCAAGTGAGAGGGGCCTTCAGTTAGCAAACCAATCTGGCTTTGCTCTAATAAAGACGACTTGAACTATCACCTCCCGTTAAGTGAAAGATGCATTTTTTTAAAAACTCGGCGATAAAGTTTGAATTTAGCAGCAACAGGCAGCAGCAGCAGCAACAGGGCGTTTTCTTTGCCCCCCTTTCCTCCCCTTTCCCTGTGGGTTTTGACCGCTTGGAATTTTTGTTCCGATTTGCTATCTTTGAGAGGGGAAAAATCCGCTTCGTTTCACCCCATTCGACAACGCTTTAGCCCGTTAGAAGTGGAGTTTATCCTCGGTGCTGCCACAAGTCATCCGAAAGGGCGATAACGTCTGTTCTCCCGCGCTGAATTTTTAATAAGCACACGCTCGCCTCTTCCTGGATTTCTTCTCGCATTTTCGCATTTGTCTTCTTCGCCTTGTCCTCGTTTCAAGCCGTGGTCACAGAAAAAATAAGTTTTACACTCAGAGAAAAGTCACCCAGCGGCTGAATTCCTCACCGTACACTCACATCTACACACACACACCGAGGCACTCTCTCCGCCCCCTGACACTAACACACAGAGGACTCAGTTACCCATAATCCATCTCTGCTGTTCTCCAGCAGTTCGACACCTCTCTCTGCTCAGTCATACCTGGACAACACTTCAGATAAATGACATGTCTCAAAAAATCTTTTATATGGATACCTTTAACTCTTCTGTTTTGTATTTGACTGATATACTAATTCTTATGCACTAAACGGAAAAAGAGTAAGCCCCCCTTTGTATAGTTTATGAATTACTTCAACTTCTCTTTTTCTTGAATACAAGCAAGACAACCAGATAGATTAGTAGTGACATACAGTGATGATAAAAAATCACTGTATGTTAAATTCTAAGATTTTGCAAAATAAAAAAAAAATCTGGTCTTTGGCAGGTCTTAAAATCGCACAAATATAACCTCATATGAACTACAAAACATGACATATTACACTGTGTCATTATTTATTTAATAAAATTTAAGGCAACATGCAGAAGCAGTGTGTGAAAAATTAAGCACACCCTTACTGCTTCCATAGGAATTCAGAGCAGCCAGATGCTGCTAATCAAATGCACTTTGATTAACTGATCATCAGCAAGTGTCACCACCTCTGTAAAAGCAGAAGTTTTGACGTCAGGTGTATGTTATCACAATGCCAAGAAGAAAAGACATTCGCAAAGATCTGCCAATATAACTCTGCCCATCGGTCTGGGCGGAGATATATGGCTACTTCCAAACAAGTCCATCATTCTGCAGTGAGAGAGATTACTGACAAGTGGAAAACATTCAAGACAGCTGCCAATCCTTTCAAGAGTGGACGTCCCATTCTCCCCAAGGTCAGACTGTGCAATGCTCAGAGAAATTACGCAAGAGCTACATCTCAGACTCTACAGGCCTCAGTTAGCATGTTGTTTAAGTTCATGACAGCACAGTTAGAAAAAGATTGAACAAGTATGACTTTTTTTAGAAGGGTTGCGAGGAGAAAGATTCCTCTCTCTAAAAAGAACATGGCACTATGGCTTAAATTTACAAAGTTGCATCTGAATAAACCACAAGACTTCTGGAACAATGTCCTTTGGACAGACGAGACCAATGTTTGGCCATAATGCACACGGCATGTGAGCACAAACACTTCATACCAACTGTCAGCACAGTGGTATGAGGAGGAGTGATGATTTGGGCTTGTTTTGCAGCCACAGGACCTGGGCCCCTTGCAGTCATTGTGCCGACCATGAACTCCTCTGTATACCAAAGTATTCTACAGTCAAATGTGGGGCCATCTGTCTGACAGCTAAAGTTTGGCCCAAATTGGTGCATGCAACAGGACAAAGATCCCAACCACACCAGCACATTTACAACAGAATGGCTGAAAAAGAAAAGAATCAAGGTGTTGCAATGGCCCAAAGTCCAGACCTCAACCTGACTGAAATGCTGTGGTGGGACCTTCTACAAGTTACTAAATCATGGGTTGTAATTAGTTTTTCACACACGTTTCTGTATTAGTTTTGTTAAATAAAAAAAAAAACATACAAATGTTTAAACTGAGAAAATGTAATTTTTTAAAGAAAAAAATAAGGTAATTTTGAATTTGATGGCAGTAGCACATCTCACAAGTTGGGACATTGTTGAAATTACCACTGTGCAGCATCCCCTCTTCTATTAACAAAGGTCTGTAAATGTCTGGGAACTGAGGAGACCAGCTGCTGGACTTTTGGGAGAGGAATGTTGTTCAATTCTTGTCTGATATAGGATTCTAGCTGCTCAACAGTCCTGGGTCTTCTTTGTCATATTTTTCGTGTCATGACGTGTCAAATGGTTTCAGTTGGTGAAAGGTCTGGACTTCAGGCAGGCCAGTTCAGCACGTGGACTCTTCTACTATGAAGCTATGCTGTTGTAATAGATGTAGTATGCAGTTTAGTATTCTTTTGCTGAAATATGCCAGGCCTTCCCTGACAAAGACGTCATCTGGATGGGAGCATATGTTGTTCTAAAATCTGTATATACCTTTCAGCATTTATGGTGCCTTTCCAGATGTGCAAGCTGCCAATTCCACAGGATCTAATGCACCCCCGTACCATCAGTGATGCAGGCTTTTGAACTGAGCATTGATATCAAGTCGCACGGTCCCTCTCCTCTTTTGTCTGGAGGATGCGGTGTCCATGTTTTCCAAAAAGAATTTCAAATTTCAATTTGTCTGACCACAGAACAGTTTTCCACTTTGCCTCAGTCCATTTTAAATGAGCTTTGGTGCAGAGAAGACGGTGGCATTTCTGGATCATTTTCACACATGGCTTCTTCTTTGCATGATAGAGCTTTAACCTGCATGTGTGGATGGCAAGGTAACCTTTGTTCACAGACAGTGATTTCTGGTAGCATTCCTGAGCCCATGCAGGCGATTTCCATGGCCAAATCATGCCTAGGGCAGTGCTGCCTGAGGGACTGAAGATCACTGGCATCCAGTATTGACTTTCAGCCTTGTCCCTTGCACACAGAGATTTCTCCAGATTCTCAGAATCCTTTGTAGATGATGAGATATTCAAAATCTTTGCAATTTTACAACATTATTCTGAAATTTTTACACAATTTGTGGATGCAGGTTTTTTGTTTTTTTTTGCAGATTAGCGAACCTCTGCCCATCTTTACTTCTGAGAAACTATCCCTCTCTAAGATGCTCTTTTTATACTAAATCATGTTACTGACCTGTTGCCAATTTGTTGCACAATGTTTCTCCAGTTGTTTCTTTTTAATACCACTTACTTGTCCAACCTTTTGTTGCCCCGTCCCAACTTTTTGAGACACGTTGCTGTCATCAAACTCAAAATGAGCTAATATTTTTCATGAAATAGTAAAATGTCTCAGTTTAAACATTTGATATGTTTTCTTTGTTCTATTGTGAATAAAATATGGGTTTATGAGACTTGCAAATCATTGCATTCTGTTTTTATTTACATTTTACACAACTCCCTTTTTTGGAATTGGGTTTGTAACATGAGGGATATAATACCCAAAACAACACATATCTGATTAGAGTTTAACTTTAAAATGCACCTATGTGTGACAATATTTGAATAGTTTATTAATACCAGAATTAATTTGACTATCAGTCTTTCAATTTTAATGAGTATAAGAGTTTGCATTATTGTATTTAAAGAAATCAGTTCAATTAAAGAAGCAGTTGAATCACAGATGCACCTTCACATTGTTCAGACCTAAAGGTTAAAATAAGTTTTGCCACTTTCCCTTGTGTGTGTGTGCAGTTTCCTTGGAAAAATCCCATACCACTAGCAGGAAGTGATGCTTTTTACATTTTCTTTATTTGGAACAGTTAGTTTGCATGAGAGAGTCACAGACAGGCAAGCACATAAACACACAAGCGCCACCTACAGAAACAGGAATGTTTCCTGGAAAAATCTTTCATACCAGCAGATATATTGTCTGTTTGACAGGAGATGTCTGGGAAATGCAGTCCAAAATAACACAGCAATGATGCAGGCTCAAAATGATCTATTGTTTTAGCAAGCCTGTCTCATCACTTATAGTAAAGTACCAGGCTAACATGTGCCATACTGAAACCCTAGTGCTTCTCAGTGAATCTTACTGAATCATTACTCCACTAAACAGTAGAAATGTAGGCTGGATATATTCTGTGACCTATGTATAAGCTGTTCAGCTTCACCACAGAGATATGAGAATGTTTTGCTAGATGCTTGGTCAGTTTTGACTGCATTTTAAATGGGTCACATTTACTTGAATGTGTCAGTTTTCTGTTGATATAGAGGGTGGTGATAGGTAAAGGTGGTGGCCACCTGAGGGTATTTCTAGCAGTATGATAACTTATATAAGAATGACTACTTACTGTTACTTTGATGATAGGATATGACAGACATGATGCACGCCAAACTGAAATTTTCAGTAAATTTCACTCTTGCAAATTTATTCATTAGTTTGTGAATGTTAGCTCAAAAACTAAGGACAGAATCAAACTGAACTAGGTTTCTGGCAATTAGTATTTAAGATATGCGATTAGTCTGTAAATGTGTCTGTATGGAAATAATTGCTGTAGAACAGCCCACGAATGAGCTTCATTATTGGTTGTGTGGGATGGCCAGAGGGGTGGTCCTGGTTTCAGTCTGTGGTTGCTGTGACCACCTCTTTGCTCTGCAGCTGCATCAGCTTAATGAATACATGAGATTAACCTGTTTAAATACGAAGAGGTTTAAATTCCCAGGAACTGGGCACTAGGTATCAGTTTGTGTTATGGCCTTCTTTACAGCAGACACTTTGGATGATAGCAGGAGAAGCAAAGGTGCTACAGATGATATTAAAAATGGCTCACTTCCAATCAGGTGTCCCCAAAAAGCTGAAACAGTGTGACAGTGAGCTGTCTGAAACTGAATTTAGCCATTATTAATTTTCTTATTTACACATGTTCATTTCCTGTTGTCACTTGTCAATAAGTCTTCTAAAACACAAGGGTCTATTGATATAGCACAATTTTATATGGTAGCAGTAAGTAGTATATTTATTATTCTAAAAACGACAATGATAATAAAATAACCTTTTTTTTTTTACCATAAATTACAATATTTATTATCAATATTTGGAACACTTGCTGAGAAGTAAGTGATGCATAAATATCATCACTGGAACACCTGGATTCAATGATTTGGATGGGTGAGGGAATACTTTTGGCAATATAGTGTGTGTGTCACTTGTTTTTAACAAACATGATCAGAACTCTTGCTGAAACACATATAGTATGAACATATGAGGTTTAAAAGGTTACGAGTTAATGAATTTATCATTGTTGTGTACAGGTGCTTTAATCACATTTAAAGCGTTTACTTCTCCAAGTCAAAGACACAAAAGTATCCTGATATCAGACAGAATTGTTTACTTATGACACTCTAGCTCCCACATCTGGAGCCAAGCAAACACAAAAGAGGACAAATATCATGAACTGCAGGATGAGTACCCAAATGTAGACTCCAAGACAGACTGAATAATTAAAGTGATTAAGTGATTCAAAATCCAAAGGAAGACAAAAATCCACAGGCAAAAGGCAAACTTGATCCAAAGCAGGCAAAGAACACAATAGACAGTTTAGCAGGCACTGAGGGGAAGACAGTGCTATTTATACACAAAAGGTATCAGGGTAATCAGGGAAGAGGACACAGGAGTGTAACGAGGTGCAGGTGACAATAATCAAGGACAATGAGACAGGAAGGGGAAGTAAAACTAAACACAAAACACAGGAGACAAATGACTAACAAAGTAAAACAGGAAGTGATGATAATTGAACAGGGAAACAGACACATGAATAAACTTGGTAGGGTGGAAAAGATACAGGAGGATGAGACAGGAAACACTAAGGGAACAAAATAAACTCTAATACAAACTGGAACTATGAACTAAAGGCTCAACATACATGAAAATCAAGGTGTAGATAATAAACAACCTAAGAATCAAACAGAGAACAACTTAAATAAAGAATCCAATATCAAAAAAACTCAAACAGAGTGATAAACTCAGGAGTCATGACAACAGAAGAGTAAGTCATGTCTGTATGTGTGTTGAAAGCAAGGACAGTAAAGAGAGAACTTGAGAATAACAACAGCAGCACAGAATGCCTAAGAGCCTTACTGCATTTTCTTCCAGTACACTTCGAATAGTGTTTTCATTAACATAAATGAAGATATTTCCACAATAAAATGCAGAAAAGACACAAATTGGTGCATTCACTAATATGCAGTAAATTAAGGACCTACAACCACCCCGCTTAATGTGTATCCACAGTGATCATATGAAATATAGAAGGTTATAAAGCATATACTGTAAATAATATTTTAGATGAAATTATTACATAGGTGATGAGGATCATTTAAGGGACACCTGACAGTACAATAAGCTATAATAAAAAAAATGGTATAATTTTACATTGTGTTCATGTTATTTTGTCCCGTGTGGGGACGTAAAACATCAACAGTTGAATCAACTAAGCAAACAAAAAACAGACAAAACAAAAAAAAACTATCATTGTTCTTATTTAATACATTTTAAATCGTGGTCACTGCTTATTTACTGCATGTCTCCTCTATGAGAAAGTCAAACCTTATGTTACCTCCCTGTCTAATAGTGGGTCACTACTTACAGAAACCATAAGATGGAGCTAGAGACCACTGAATCCACATTTCTCATCTGCAGAGTGTATCTGGAAGTCAGACACATTCCCTTTAAAACACATAAAGAAATTAGATGGAGTATTTGACAAACCTCTCACATTGCTTTGTTGAGTATATTTCTGCAACCTATAATATCACATTGTCAACACAGGATTTCTGTGCACTGTTTAAGAAGCAACACTTTATCTTTTATTAACAGATGTTTAAATTATTATTACTACAGTATCATCTGTGTTATAATTGCCAATAGGTTCTAATTACTGAACTAATTCTTGGTGCAGTCTCCTTTTCTTTTCTTTTTTTTAAATTGACCACATACTGTCCATGAATATTTCAATACTATAACCAAAGCTTAGCTGGTTATGAATGATTCAGTGTTCTAAAATGTGGTTAAACTCTTTATTGCTTTTGCATTAATTATTTAAAACATTTTAGCATGACTGTAAGTATGATTCTATCTGACTGGTATGACCTATGGCATTCCTGTTTTTTAAGAGCTGGAGCTAAAATTGAATTAAAAATGAGCTTACATACTATCTATGAAGACCAATAACAATTATTTATAGTAATCAAATGTTACAAATCTTTCTTTATGTATAATTAAAGCTCTTACAAAACGAGCAAATATGGAAGGCAAATTAAACATGAAGTTTGCACAAAGTTCATTTCCAACA
>VUQI01009440.1:2083-14319 GCA_015106735.1 Paratilapia polleni
GTTGGGGGGGGGGGGTTTAACTGTCAACACTTGACATGTGAAATTTACATGTGATTTTTGCCAAAAAAATAAAAAATAAATTCTGAACAGAAATGAACTGTAAAACACTCAACAACTGACAAAAAAAAAAGGAAAAAAAAAAAAAGAATGATGGCATAGCTTTTAGCTGACAAACATGCTTCCCTAATTCAGAGTTAATTCCCTGGGCTGAACATCAGGCACCACATCATCACATTAGCTCTAGCAGAACCAGCCTGACTCACACACCACATGTATTTATTTAGTGTCAGACTGAAAGGGAGGACTGTGTTCCCAAAACACGCACCACAATCTGCCAGCAACGCCAGCGCTCTTGGAATAGTACAAAGTGCCTCGGGGTGTTGGTTGTGCCTCACTTGTAAATTGAGCATTGGGGACACACTGTGAAACAACAGCCACAACAAAACCTGATGGAGCCAGGATAGAGTGTTATGACTGGTACCTTGTTTACCTCTGAACTGGAGTGGAGGGCCGAGAATGAGACAGAAAAATGCTGTTTTACATTTCCACCATCACTAACAGCGCTCTGTTCTGCTGTCAAATATCATCCATAAAAAGAGAATCTAATCTGCATCTACCTGTAGCCCGTTGCCTATGCACACACATTCCCATTACCACTTTGATTTAAGTATTTCCTCTTCTGAGGTTGTGCTGAAAGAGGACATCTGCCCATATAGGCCCACTCCAGTCACTGACCATTACACTTTGATGGGCGCTTGAGACACGAACAGCAGTCGACACTGATGCAGCAGAGGGAGAAATATCCGGACTTTTAGCCCTCTGTGTGGGACAAGCTACAGAAACACATGATCCTACATTTCCCATAATGCATTTTAGTAGTGTCTGAGAACGCGTCTCCCTTTTAAAATAAATGCTGAAAACCTACAAACCAGGTTTTCTGTTATAAACGTGACTTGTCAAGCCATATTCAAGAAATGGCAGAATTTGGAAATACCAAACCCTCCTCCTGCAGCTCTCCCCTCCCACCAGACTATCACCAGCGTATGCACATACTTCATACAGAACTGGCACCCTACTCAGCCAGGTCAAAGTTCTCTGTTTAACCCACTGCACCACCACTTCTTACTCCTTCGAGGACGTTTTTATGCTTTATAGTACTCACCTGATCTGCTCCACAAAGAACTGTGAATTTCCAAAACTTAGATTGTATATTAAACATGGACGTAGCCACTGTGACATTGGCCACAGGTTTAGGACTCTGCAACTTCTACAAAAGTGCTTTGGTCTCTTTTTTTTTTTTTTGAAGGCAAAAGTGGTCATATTTGGATGAAAAGATGGCGTGCTAAGATATCAGCTAACACTAGCAAGCTTGGTTTAGCAAGCTGTCTCCTTAAACTGTATGGGTGCAACGCACAGATATATCTGTTAATTAGTGCTAAAAATTAGCAATGATAGTAATAATAGTAGAAAACCAGAATTTCACTCACCAAAACTGAAGCATAAATGTTTTCACGAGTTGTACCACACAGCAAGCCATGTTATTTGTCAAATAGTTGTCCTGAAAGATGCCAAAAGGTACCAACAGCACAAACACAGAGGAGGGGTCCAGTTCAGTGACTGCAGTCAGCAAAAGGTGTGGATAAAGAAGCCCGTGTTGGCACACCAATCAAAGCAGCCACGCCCCCAACGCCAGCATTGAAGCACTGGATATTAATGCGTAATGAAACTTGTTATGAAGGGGAAAAGTATCAAAAGAGGCCAAAACCTGTTTTGTGTACCAGGCTGTAAACATGCTTTACAATACTGTAAAGATGGGCAATTGTGTGTGTGAGAGTCTTTGGGGATTCACTTGCTTTTTGGAGCCAGCCTCAAGCGGCCGCTAGAGGAACTGCCAGAGGAACTGGCTTCATTGACAGTATAAAAGATGGATGTAGCTTCTGGGTCTGAAAAGTAAGGCCAACTTGGAAGTGCCTCAAACCTGCATTCTTTTTGATGGTCACCAGGGGGCGATATCTGTGGTTGGAAAAAGACTTCATACCCTGTAGGGGTCTATGGGAAAACAGCCATCAGCCTAGATCTCTATAAACACTTTCCTGATTAGAAATTTTCCTGAATAGAAAATTAAGTTCATTTTGAAAATATAGGTCATTCTAAGTTTCAGAATGGAGGATTATCACATCTGAACTTCACTAACCAGTGGGTGAAGTCACAGTGGCTACGTCCATCTTTTATGGTTGGCTTAATTTTTCCGTTCTGGAGGTTGCCACACGGCCCAGACGAGGTGTAGGAGTTGAATTCCCTCTCAGACCACTTGAATTATGTTAAAACTGAAAGGTTATCTTTGCCTACCGCAACTTGAAAGCTATGTCCAAATGAAACACGCACTTTTCTAGTTTTAAAATAAGCTCAAATAAACTCATACATGAACTTATCCAGTCAAATGCAATTTGGAGCGAACAGCTAGCTCTTTGAGCTAACATGTTAGCTCGTAGATCGCAGCTCACGCTCGGTTGTGAAAGTGCTGTTTATACAATGAGTTTTGTGAATTAACGTAATTGCATACAAACACACAAAGGAGGTATGTGTGGTAGCAGGGTTAGAAGTAATAGTCTTTAGCCTACATTTCTCTTACAGTTAGAAGTCAGCGAAACCAGTAATAGGCCCGTTGGTTACATGGTGGTAGCCATCTAAAGGTTTGTTAACATCATCCAAGAGATCCTAGTGGACATGCTTGAAGAACTGGGGCTGTACAGAATTGCTCCTGATTTAGCTATTCGTCTGTAACAGGAGGAGTGCATTGATTCCTTTTTAATATAATGGGATTGTATAATTACATTAGAATGACAAACTTAACCAAAGAACAGCTTGAGAGTCCAGATTTTCTGAAGCTGAGGAGAGAGAGCTTTGGGCATCACCGCTTAGGCTGCTACCCCCACTACCCAGTCCCAGATAAACAGTAGAAATGGATGGATGGAAAATCTGTTGTCCATGTTGAGTCTTGCATTGCTTCATTCTAACCCTGAATGGTACAATCCAGGTTTTGGAGGCTGTCTGTCTGTTGCAGGTTTAGCCGAGGGTGAAGCACTCCGTCTTTTGGATTCGTGACGAGCTAGGCTACAGATTCGGGCGAGCAATCCTCTCTCTCTCTCTCTCTCTCTCACCTTCCATGGCTCATACTGTCATAGTGAAAGAAAACCACAACTCCAGCATATGGCTGACATGCGCAGAGCATTATCCACACCACATTGCGTGCATGGATTAAAAGAAAAAGGCATTTTCTCTCCCTCTCTGGCTCTTGTTCTTCCCTGAGCACTTAACTCTTAAATTGTTCTGAGAGCTGAAAAGCCACCTGAAACTAATATAAGTGCAGCTTTTTACATCTTAGGTGTGGTTTTCTTTGGCCTGAGAATCACCAGCCATGTTTGCAGCTCTGTGCTGTGAGGTTGCAGGGCTGCATTCTGGTCATATAATTCAGGCCATAATTATGAGCTGCTGAGTGGGAAAAACCACTCACATAAGCTTCTTAGTTGCAATTCCAAGCTGGAGTTATCAGGGACAGTGACGAACATTTCCAGTTGGCAAAAATAACTGCAATGTCAGAGGACTGCTAGCAGTGTGTCTGCACAGACGCTGTTGCATGCATTTAAAAATGAACAAACATTAATACAATTAAGCTACTTTCGGATGCTCCTTTATCCACAAGGGGTCGCCACAGCGGGTAGCGCTGCATGTTTGATTTGGCAGAGTTTTTACACCAGATCCCCTTCCTGATGCAACCCCAAACAAATTTATGTCTCCTCCCAGGACTGAACCAGGGATTTTTTGCTTGTTAGGTGAACATGTAAACCACTACACTACGGAGCCACTATTAATGCTAATGCAATTAATTAAGCTAATTTAAGAGGCGATAAACACAGTTTTTATTTGCCTCCTGTTGTAAATGAACCACCACAACTTTTTAAACCTGCATACTTTCTGGTGGCCAGCAGGGGGAGACTCCTCTAGTTTGAAAAACATTTGAGACTGCATAAAAGTCTGTAAGTAAATGACTAAAATTGTTACTTGATTTAGTACCTCAGTAAATATTTCAGTCTATGATCTTAGTTGCCAGTTTCAGGTGTTATTTAATAAATCAGGGAGTTCATTTTGTAAACTCTGGTTCCATTTAGAGTAAAAAAAACAATCAACCATATGGCTTAGGGCGTGGTTCCCTTGTAATAGACAAATCGCTCCTATATTGGCATGTATAGTGTCCTAGTATAGTTGTCAGCTAGTTCCACCTCTTTCATGAGCTCTGATTTTTTTTAAAAAAAGATGATGACAGAAAGAATAAAGAATTTGCCCAAACCAATGGGTGATGTCACAGGTGCTACACACATCTTTTATTTACACTCCATGGTCCTGCCCATATTGTATGAATGCATCACAGATTGTTGATCTTAACATTGAGCTACAAGTTAATGTCAGCATTCTAATGAGATGCAAAACCTCTACCATGTTGAGGTTTTGCATCTTAGTATAGCATGCTAACATTTGTAGATTTGGTCAAATGAAAAGAGGGTCAAAGTAATTACAATGATCCTGTGGGGGGAACCAGCAATGTCTGCACTAAATTTCCTAACCACCCAGCCTCTATTTATTGAGATTTTGTAGGAAGAATTGGTTATTTGGTGTCTGGATCACCAAAGCCAGTGTAGGATTCAGACACTGCCAATAGTCCAAACATGAAAACATGGTACAAGATTGATTTTCTACAGTTACACTAAATATGAAATACTGTAAATCAGGCTGTTGACTCTGGACTTAAAAATCAGACAGGCAAGGGTGAATTTAGGGACATTTCTCTCTGTCTGAAACACACATACACCCACATCCCTCCATATGCGAATGCAAAGTGAAGGGAATTTCAGCCAAGTCGGGACAAAGTACTTCCATTTATTTTCTAACAAGCAGCGATCCTCATGGCGATTCTGTGACACTGCTTTGACTGTCGGTACACCATCCAATTATGACCGGCTCCACAACCGGGTCCAGGGAGACAAAAAAAACCCCACAGGATGAAGATGTGACACACGAAGACTGGGTAGAGACAGACAGCCACAGGGAGTGGTAGGCAAAAAGATAAGGAAGGGGAGGGAGGTAGAGAGACAGAGACGATATAATGAAAGGCAGCGAATGAAAACATCCCATGCAAAGTGTCTGTCAGAGGACTTGTGGGGGATTCGGTGTGTGCTGGTGAGAAGCACGCACCATGGCAGCTTCTTCTGAAGTCAGCACTGAAAAGCAGATGCACACACACACACACGCTTGCTTTCACAACTCTCACAGCCTCATTCATAGACAATAGATACGCTCTTACACAAGAGCAGAAATTCACTGCTTGCACACACACACACAGCATGGGAGCTCTGAGTCATGTTCAGATGAAGTTGCTTCTGCCTCAGCAACATCAACTTTCTAACTTTATGAGTAACAGACACTTTACTGTCTAAGGTGACAGCTTGAAGACTGATAGGCAGATATTTCCATGCTTCTTTCAGTCTAAGTTAAGCCCACCATCTCCTGGCTCCAGCTTCATGTTTAATAGACACGAGAGTAGTATTGATCTCCTCATCTGACTTTTCTAGCAAGAAAATTAAGCGTATTTATCAGAGAACGTTGACTCATTCCCTTAAAGACTCACTGCAGAGAAGCAAGGAAAAAAAAAATCAGCTGAGTTTTATTGACTGACAGGCGAGTGATCTCGGCTGTGTTAAACCCATCAACTTCAATTCTCTGGTTCTCTTTGGAATTGATTTGAGGCCAGCTGCTCGGGGAACCAGTGGTCTACTTTTCACAATGAGCCTCATCTCATCCAGACCTTTATTACTCACAGACCGTACTTACTCGTGTTTCAGTATGCTTTTGATACTGTTATAGGTGACACGCACGTAGCTGTAATTGGACTGGGAGGTTGGAGAGGGAATTAATATTGATATAAACCGGCATTAGGTGGAGTCACAGTGGTTATAGTGAGCACACACCACACCTAAGTCCAAACAAACTCCTGTGATCATCATAATCATGAACTGGTTTGGTGGTTGTGGTAAGTTGCATTAGCTGTAAGAAATAAGCTTGCTGACTCATTAGTTTGGGTTAAATCTATAAATCTAGGAGCTCCTGCTTAATACCTGCTTTAAGCTACCCTTCCATTAAACATGAATCATTTAAAGGGAAAGATCGAAATAAAGTATCCACATGAATCAAAGGCAAAAATACCAAGTAGGCTCCATGTAATGGTTGGATTACATACTGTGTATCACCAGATATACATTTGATTATATATAAAGATTATATATAAAGATTTTCGTATAAAAATGTAGAGAAAATAGAACCGGTGTCTATGTGCTTCGAGTACAAGTAATTAAACCGCACAGGCAGCACTCATTGTGATTTCGCTCAGCATAAAACTATGTAAGGCATGAAGTGGTCTCCACCCTGCTTCAGTATTAAAAGCAAGACTTGTAACTGGAAGTGTACAGAAGCTACACACAAAATAAAAGCACAGAGTTAGCCACCTTTAAGGAAAAAATTGCTTTCGGCAACAAAAGCTCAGAAAAAACACTTTACAACATCGCACACTACGTTGTTATATAAATTTAAACCTGTACATTACATACAAATGCGCTTAATACAAAATGTAGTTTTTTTTTTGTAACGCATTCCTTTGCGGACGTCGTGAGTGGAAACGAGCTGTTATTCTGGCTAGCTTGACGCTTGTCACCTTTTCTTGATCCCGACCCTCCAGCCAATCAGCGGCTCTCGGGTACACATGAACGGCGATAATATCCGCGAACAGGCGCTGCAGGCAGGAGGAACAAAGAAAGCCGCTCGCTGCCCGTGAGGCGTCCTTTCACTTCGTCAACACGGACAAATACCGTGTTCGGTTAGGTGTTTTTCCCCCCATCTTTAGTAGAAACACTTTTCACAAACTATTCAATGTTACTACATGCCTTAAGTCCGAGCGGTCGTTTTTACTGAGGAAAGAGGAAACTTGGCGTCGTGAGAGGGTTTTTGTCGGGTAGTCTTTCTCGAAACCTTCTTCCCTTGGATGCGCTCGCTGGAGGGTTGCGTGTGGTAAGTTAGTTTTGTTCCTTTTCTATCAGGCTGAATTTAGAATCGAAAACATCTGTTAAGGTCGCTTGTCGCTTTGCATTGCGGGAAGCAGAAAACTCAAACTCAAACTTTCTCTGTTTGGTTTCAGAGGCTGTGAAAGCGCTGATACCTTTTTTTTTTTCCTCCCACGAACAGTCAGGAGACGGGAGCGTTTTCCAAACTGCACTAAATATTGTGGTCTTTTTAGTGCTCTGTTGCTCAGTGACGGACGACACCAAGAATAACTGAACTTTAAAGGTGTTTTCTGAGTATTTGGCCTAGCTCAATATTTCGGCATAAGCTATTTGGACAGGTCGGTTATTATATTTAACACTAACTTGGTGAAGAGCTATAGTGCTTCAGCAATAGGTATGAGTCAGTTAGCATATAGCCTTATATATACTGATCTAAATGGCTTGTTAGGAAGTCATTGTGGCCGGAAACATTAAGACGACATTAGTGCAACATTAAATGAATCGACCTGTGTTGTAGTGGTTCGCTTTAAGTGCTGTCAACATCAAACTGCTGTAATTTGAATGGAATTTGGCCCCGTGTTTGTTTTCCATCCAAATAGAAAACGGCGCAGTTCTTCGCTTTTACACCATACATCCAGAAAATTAAATTAAATTAAAATTAAACTAGTTTTCCTCGTATTTTAAGTTACTTTCCTGTAACCAGCCTCTGTAGAATTGTCTAAAACTTTCACCACTAGCAGGGCAGGGTTTTTACCAGTAGGTGTGTTGAGATGTTTTCAATTGTATGCTGCTGTTGGTATATTATTTTCTAGCTACCCCAATTTCCTCAAGAGGCTTTTTCCTGTTCCCAGGCTGCAACTACAAATAAGAATACTGACTTGCTGATTAAATGATGGTTACACCCTCTTGTGGTCCTACATAAAAGTGCAGCACAGCTCCAGTTCACCTTCAGTTGATGTCTTTTCAACACAAGACATAGATGTTACTGACACCAAGTCACAGAGGATATTTCTTCACATTCTGTTGGAAGCTTTAGTTAATGTTGGTAGGTTTTGAACTATTTGTAAAAACAGGCATTCACAATAAGTACCTGTTTAAAGGTTGCTACGATTCCAGGTGAGCAAACAAGGTAGCCTATAGCGCTCAAACCAATAAGAATTGGACTGTTTGACTCCATTCACTGCCCGTTTAATGTGAAGTCTGCCTGCTATTCAAGGCTAAACACTGTGCCTGTAACCACACCATCTGCTTTGCCCTCTTGGGTATTGTCAGGCTACTGTCCAGATCAAGTGTTATGAGAGATTTGTGTGGGTGGACCGCAGCAGATGGTGAGATGGAGAACATAGCTGGCTGATGTGGCAGCTAGGCTAACCATTGTGGTGGTTGGATCTCATTTTTAGTTGTCAACAGTGTAATAAACAAAAGCCAGACTCTTTTAGCAGGCAAGCACTTTCTACAGCTTCATCAGAGTCAGTGCTAGAAATGATTTGAATGTTAACTATCTTGCTGTACAGTACAAAAGTGAGCTTATCCTCTCATCATAGAGGAACTAATGACCCCTGCACCCTACTTCCAGCCATCTGGGGTTTGACCCTGTGGCTATCATGACATCAGTTGACCTCCCTTTCACCATGTGGGTGGGTGGCATAAATACGCCCATGTCCGTGGAAGTTAGAGGTCAGTGGTTGAGTTCTAATTTATGTTTAATTCATCCAGAGTTTTATAGGAAGCAAATAAAAGGACACTGGGCACTTAATGGCTTAAAAAGTGGGGAATTGACTTCTTCTCACCTTATGCATTTTTACACCTGATTGGAACCCAGTGACTGATGTGATTCTGTGCGTATATGTGTGTGACACCATGACATGGTTTAACGTGCGTCAGTAGACCTTACTTAATGACCAGTCATGTGGATCGATTTTTTTGTTTTTTGTTTTTTCCAGTGAGTGGGGTCTTGGATGCAGATTGCCACGATAGGAATCTCAGTGATTGCATTGTGAGTTACACAAAAATGGCATAATTGCTCTTCTCAAACTCGGCTCCACACTTCACTCTTTGCACTAGTTTCTCATAAGGTGGTGTCACACAATTCCTGATAGCTAGATGATTACTCTACCTTGTGGACTGTACTCTCTGTCTTTGCTCCCTAGAGTACAAACAGCATCCGCTTATTGACATCTGATGTGAGCCATGGCTGCATAGTGACGTATGCAGAAATGGTGCAGCAGACCCTGTCTTGATCTTCATCTTTTCTACCTCTTTCCGTCAATAATCGGCATACTAACATTTAGAAAGACCAGAAACCCTTCGACATAGCCTTTATGATCTATCTATAGCCCAAATGAAGATGGGTATTTGCTTCGAAAATCTGAGTTACTCTTGGACAACCTTTTAAGTTTGTGAGGCTACAAATAGACCCAGACATGCCAAGATAATTTGGTGCAGCAGTTAGACTATCCAGTTATCTGGCTTACAGTTTGAATAGCACATAAATCCTGCTTTTCTGTCTCCTACTGCTGTCATAAACTGTGTTGTAGCAGTGTCTGTAAAAATGAGGCGATCCGCTTACTTGCACTCGATGTGGACAGGAAATCAGTTCTTAACACTTGTTTTTTGAGATTTTTGCCATCAAACAGCTGCACATTTTTCTAGCAGGATCTTACTTTGCTGTTAGGATGTTACTCCTCCACTAAGTTGGCATTTGTTTTCCCCCTTTTTTTTTTCAGTTTTGCAAATAAAACATATATGGTTAGTGTAGTCATGTAAAGCCTGATAAAGTCTTGGAAGTTTTGGATTTCAAAACAAAACAACGCTGAAATATGTCATAGAAATATGTTTCACAAATGGCAGCATAATTGAGTATACTAAATTCAAAAACACTTTCATGTTTGTGCAGATCAATCAATCACATGACTTAATCTTATGTTCTCTATGTGGGATGGTGTCACACTGACCTGAGTTGCAGATTGCACTTTGGAGATCTAGAAATTCCCAATTTCATAATGACTGTCCTTATTCACTAAAACCTCAGTCGCACTAATGTAAAAATAGGATGGCAGCCTCCTCACAACTAATAAAAATTGGTGGTTGCCTGGTAATTGCATTGAATTTTTTTTGCACTCAGTGGCTGATGGCAAGCAGTTGCAGCAACCAGCTGGTCGCCCAGAGATTGAGCATGCAACATCCTCAACCTCTGTGTGACCACTTTGGATTGCAAAGCAGTTCCACAGGTCACCTGGTAGGAGGAAACCTGTCTCTAAACAATAGTGGCCCAACTCAAACTGACTGCAGTCTCAGACAGTCTCAAGCCAACTGGTTATATTTCTATACAAAAGCAAGGTTGCCGAGCACCTGTGTCAGTTTGCCGTTAAATTGCCCTCCTACAGCAACTTCTGTTTTAAGTTTTAAATTTATGAGGTTCTAGCTGGACTCTGAATGTAGGTAGTTAATGTGAATTTCTGTGTATGTAGACGCCAACAGATTTGTGATTTTCACTGATTTCACAGTTAATTGCAGTGTTATCACAAAGAGAGAGCATGTAATTGCCAACTTGACCTACTGAGTTGCAGACTGATGGCAGACTCCGTCTTAAGCCTTGATTAAAGTGTTGTAAATTTTGTCATTTACATTACAATGCACCAATTATTGCATGTGCCCCAGGCGGCAGACTTCAAGCGGACCTCAAAGAAGAAATGACAGGAATGACTACTCAGCCATCAGGTCTCCAGCTGTTCATGTCCGCAAAGGAGTATAATCATGGCTTTATTGCCGTCTTGATGCCGACTGCAAGTGGTCACAGACCTGGTCCCTGTCTTTGAAGCAACTATTTCAAAGGCAATGAGACTGCAAGTTCATTGCAATCATTTTGGTCATGCCACTTGTCCAACCACTGTTTTCCCTACTGTGACTGCAGCATAAGAAATACCATGTAAGCGCTACTCTGCAAATATTTTATAATAGTACTTTGTTAGCAAATGAATAACAAAGCAATATATTCAGCTGCGTCTCCAGTGAGTCTAGTCCTGTGAATGAACTGTCAACTCCCCAGTTGGGGATTGCAGCTGGTGATTGTGATAATTATTCAGCTCTGGAGCCCTGATGAGCTTGGCATTGTGACATGAATGAGTTCTACACCTGGACCAGGTTCTGGTTGGAGTGGCTCTACAGCTTGCAACCTGGTTAGCCTGCGAAGATAAGAATGGCCAGGTCTGGCTATTTAGCAGGGACTGAACTTTCAAAATAAGAGCGAGAGGATTTTCCACTAACAAATAGAGCAATCTCAATTCTGATTTTGCTTTCAGTGATTATGAAAGCAAGATGATCGGGTAAAAATGATTATTCTTTTCCAGTCATTTTTGCTACAAAGCATCCGATTTTCTTTATATGCATTTTCGTAAATGCATATTAAAAGAATTTGCTGTTTAGTTCAGCTTCAGCCAAGTTGACTGAAGGAGAGCCTTCAATCAACAAACTCTATTTAGAGTATGTAAAACTTTCAAGGTTTCCATAGTTGATGTTGTGGAGTGATTATTGGTTGCTTACACCTGTATTTTTCTCCAGATTGCTCTGGGTCTCTCATGGTCTGCTTTTGGTAGAATGCAAAAGTTAGCTGTCGGCATCGGCTTTCTGTAGTTCACCCTGAGGTATGCGAGTCCTTTGCTGCCTGGGGCTCTCTTTGCCCCACTCCGCACCCACACACGTCCTGTAGTGGCGGCAGGCTTGCAGGGACTGGCGTTTGCCCTCGAGAGATGGGGTGAGACGTCCCAAAGTCGGTGCCTGATCTCTCTGCTGGGTGAACCTGTGTCTTCCACCACCTCCTCCTTTTTTCATTACTTTGTTTTTCCCTTGAGAAAATTCCCTTTGAAAAGAGATTTTCTAAACATAAGCAACTACATGATGTTTGAATATTTGTTTTAAATATTTGATTACAATATTGAAGAAGATAACAGATGATTATTAGAGATGCACCGATTGCAATTTTCTTGGCCGATTCCGTTTTTTTTTTGTTTTTGTTTGTTTGTTTTTCCTAAGTGTGACCTGCCTGTCCCGTTTTTTTTTTTTTTTTTTTTTTTTCATTTTTTTTTTTTTTTTTTTTATTTTTTTTTTATTTTTTTTAAAAAAAAACTC
>VUQI01009446.1:2334-34061 GCA_015106735.1 Paratilapia polleni
CTGTAATGATTTTTTTTTTTTTAAAATTAAAAAAAAAAAACTAAAAAAAAAAAAAAAAAAAATCTTTGCTTTGAACCTTTTTCTTGTTTGCGGTATCCACCACTGCCAGAGAGCTGTAATCATGGCAGATGTTTTGTGATTCCTTGTTTGTTCTCTCCACAGATGCTTCAACATACGCACACTTCCTGTTCAATGCTTTTGACACAGATCACAATGGCTCTGTGAGTTTTGAGGTAAGCCGAGAGTTGCCAGGTTGCTAATGTGCTAAATTCATTGTGAGAAAAAGTATACAAGCTGCACTCAGTATGTCAAAACTCGGCCACTGTGTGGGTTTGTTGGAAATGTAAACAGTGTCAAAAAAGGAGTATGCTCTGTCAAACACTCCTACAGACGTACCTCAGAGTTTTGATGCTGCACCCCAGCAAGGCATTACACTTGAGCATTATGTAACCTGCAACCCCCTTTTTTATTTAGCCTCATCAAGTTTACTCAAGATGCTCCACATTTGATTAATATTTATGAAGGATACTTATTTGCTTATTAGGACAGAACCGCTGTCATTATGCCAAACCAAAGTTTCCCTGGCTAATGTGCAGTCCACTCTGTTCAAAAGTACGGGGGTTCCCTGAGGGCAGACACTGAATATGAGTCGACTAAACATTTGAATAATGAGGTATTTTTGATTTATAGTGTCTGCACTCTCGCTGTTTCATCATTTTCCCCTAATTAATACCTGATATAGGACTGTATCCTTGCAGAAACGTTGACGCATGAAATCGGTTGAAGTGCCTCACACACAAAGCATGCACTGTGAAATTGGTTGTGTTTGTCATACACTGTTATTTACTAAAAGCTGTATTTTGCAGGTGATGTTTTGTATACCTGTCAGTAAATCGTGTTTCCACTGCAGGATTTTGTTATGGGCCTCTCTATCCTCCTGCGTGGCACAGTCCAGGAAAAACTCAACTGGGCATTCAACCTTTATGATATCAATAAAGATGGATATATCACTAAAGAGGTATGTCAGAAAACACTGCCAACAATGGAAGGTCACAAGGCTGGAATATCCACTGTGTTTCATTTTGGATACTTTAGTTTATACACTTCTACTTCGTAGTAAACTGTGTACACAGTGCACTTACTATTTAGGTGGTATCTTAATTTTGACAGGGTCTCACATCGACACAGCAGCATGACAGTTGTTGCTTTTAACCATTAACTGCTGCAGTTTGCTAATATTTACAAGCAAAGTTGTTGTCACATATAATACTGGATTTTTCTACAATTAAGATTTCAGCGGTTAACCACCAAATAATACCAGAAAACACAGAACCTCAAAACCTGATAATAATCCGCCACTGTTAGCAAGCTTGCTAGCTAGCATTGACATGATCATTGCTAGCTTGGCCACTGAGGTATCCTCCTCCTACTGGCTCGCTCGGGTTTGTTGTCCTTCCCAAGCCGTACTTGTCAGTGTGAATGCACTCAGTTATTGGAGTTCACAATTTGAGACAAAAAAAAAAAAGAAAATTAAAAAGAAATACTACATCAGTGGGATGTAGTATTGCATTCCAATTTCGGACAGATTTTACTCTAACAATATAAATGAAAAAATAAACGTTTTCTTAGGAAGCAGTAACTGAGCTGAATCGGGAAAACAAAACTAGACCAAACAGCGCCCTCTAATGCTTGATTTGTAGCAAGGGTCTCAAATCTGCAGCTCCGGAGCCCCATGCCACTCTGTTGGCCATCTCCAGTGGCTCTCTGTGGCTTTGACAAAAGACTAGGTTAATATGGAACGTAGACATAAACAATGGTCATTTGTTTTTTACATTTTTATTTTTATTTTTGCTGTAAGTGATTCTTTACATTATCTTACTGTAAAAATGTGTAGCCTATACACCCAATAATTAAAAAAATATATTTTACTAAGTGATGAGCATGGATCTATACACATAAATGGCTATTTCTTTGTTGAAAGATTTGAATTATTTAAACCTGTTAGTAAAGTTGTTAGGTAATGAGTGGTTACTTGAGTTACTGTTGCCTTCCTATCAGCTCGAAACAGTCTGACCATTCTCCTCTGACCTCTGACATCAACAAGGCATTTTCACCCAGAGAATTCACTGGATATTTTCTCTTTTTTCAGACCATTCTCTGTAAACCGTAGAGATGGCTGTGTGGGAAAATCCCAGCAGATCAGCAGTTTCTGAAATACTCAGATCAGCCTGTCTGGCACCAACAACCAAGTCACTTAAATCACCTTTCTTCCTCATTCTGATGCTCAGTTTGAACTTCAGCAGGTCGTCTGGACCACGTCTACATGCCTAAATGTACTGAGTTGCTGCTGATTGGCTGATTAGATATTTGGGGTTAATGAGCAGTTGAACAGGTGTACCTAGAAAAGTGGCCAGTGAGTGTATGTCGCCCATTACAACAGGGACTCAACACAGTTTTATAAATAAAGTTTAATAATGTGACACAGAGCACGCCCAGCAAAACAGATGAACTAGGCTCAGCTTTTTCCACAGTCACTCATGAAAACAGGCATGCTAACACGAGTGCTTTTCCTTCTCTTTATGTCACAAAGAAACGTAAAATAGTTGCCAGCCTTAAATTTTCAGGTCTGTTATTCAAACCGGACTTCCTGCACCTTTATTCTGTTTTACTGGCACCCAAAGGAACAAGCTGTTCCAGTGCAAATGAATGTTCTATAATGCAACATCTGCTGATTAGTACAACAGCTGAGGCTCAGGGGAATACCTTTAATTTGGTAAATATTTGGTCATAAATCAAAGTGTTTGGCTTTTTTTTTTTTTTTTCCTTTTCCTGACACTGAACTCTGAACAACACTGAACAACTACATGAGCTGTCAAAAACTGACTGACCCAGTGGAATTTGAGATATTTCCCTGTGGACTGAAGATGTTTCACCCCCAGAGCTGCTTACATACTTAACAATGCTCACTGTACTTGTAATTTTCTTATTTCTTTAAAGAGCAGCTGCTTAATGAAAACTGTGGAAAGTAAGTAACATTGTTACCTTTCAGAGCGATCTGGGTTACATTTATCTCAGTTATGTTGGTGCAGCAGCAGGACTCTCTGAGAGATTGCTGTAATTTGAGTGAACTGGCCCTTTTCTGTGTGTTGTAGGAAATGCTGGACATCATGAAAGCTATCTACGACATGATGGGAAAATGCACATACCCTGTCCTCAAAGAGGAGACACCCCGTCAGCACGTAGAATTATTCTTTCAGGCAAGTTGGCGTTTGGCACGTTTCGCTGTTCTATTTACGAGGCTTCAGAAAGCCTTCTTTATATCTCTTCTTTTGTCCGTCTCCAACAGAAGATGGATAAGAACAAAGACGGCGTGGTAACCATAGACGAGTTCATCGACTGTTGCCAAAACGTAAGCTGGACCCCTAACACATCGGCTCGTACTACTGTTGGCGTAATATCAGTGTAACTCATTGCATTGTTTCTTTTTTATCCTCAGGATGAAAACATCATGCGATCAATGCACCTCTTTGAAAACGTTCTTTAATTTCTGGCTGACTGTGGAGGCTTTGGAAGAGACCATCATCTTTAGCTTGGCCCAATTACTGACTTGGACTCATACTGTGTACAGTGTGCTATGCAGACTTTTTGACCATAAATAAAATATTGTCCATTACACTGGGCCACAATTAGGAGTAGGCAATACGGTGTGAACACTCTGGAATTAGCTGCCTTTTAAAGAAATTGTGAAATTTATAGCTGAAATAGTGAAAATGAATTAAGACGAGAGGCTAGGTTGAGTTTTCAAAATGAAGCCATTAACTTCAAGGTCGATTTCCGCCATCTGTCTCTGGAGTGTCTTTGTGTTTGCTGAACTCGGAGTTCTGCAGACTGCGTAAGCCTCCGATATTATCAGCACACAGACGCCTAATGAAAAGGCTTCAAACAGATTTCTTCTTGTTTTATTTACTGCCAAATCAAATCACTGTGACTTTTTACAGCACCAGAAATAACTGAACAAAATCTCAGATGTAACGTCACATTCGTCTGTTTTTACATTCCAGACCGGCTCCCAATTCCAGAGTGTTCCCGGCCGACTTAGTTAACCATTGTGGTCTGTCTTTCTGCTCTTTGAAGGAACTGCTTAGAGGGAAAAAACATTGTACCATTTTAAATTGTACGTACTATAAAACATTATTAGATAAGAACTCTATGAGAAACTTTTGTTCTTGTTTACTTGCCAACTAGAACGGGACAACACAAGGATTGTATTGATGTCAAACTCGGACCATAATATCGATGGTTTGTCTACAGAAGCACACAGGTAGCTCTATTTACCATGAGTATAATGTTATACAACCATATCTTTGTCATAAGAGAAAATGCTGCTTTCAGTGGATTTCATTTAACCTTATGTATGTATATTTCCTATAAAGTAAACCATTTATCGGTATGTTTTTATTTGGGTTTTCTGAGTTTACACTAAGGGCAGTGTTTGGGATTATTTATATGGTATTCTGGTCATTGTACAAAAGATTGTCAGTTGAACAGTATTAAATGAAATGTTGCCCTCGGGTGAATTTCAGGTCTTTAGATTTGTTCACGTGATTCACTGTTTTTAATCAGAAAGGCCAGTGAGGTTTGGTTGTTGGTACAGACTTTGTATTATGCTCATTAGTTTGGGTTTTGTTGCTGTTTCCCTCCTCCTCATCCTCTGGGATGCAGCTGCCCACACCTATTCAGCCTGATTGGTTTGATTGGCCCCCAAATGTTAGCAAACACAAGGCATGCAAGGTAGAAGTCTCGCTGACTTCATCTTGCTTATTGGAAACTACTGGATTATTGAGAGAAGTGTCTCAAGTGTGTCTGAGTGTTTCAGTCTGACGTTCTCTTTTTTCTTCTTTTTCACAAAGACTTGGACATTAGACACAGGAAGTAGCCAGAAATAAGACTTAAACTTGAGAACTGTTTGGTTTATGGTTAATGTGTTGCAGCATTTAATGGTTTACCACGTTTATCATTCAAAGTGTACAGTGTGTTTCTACGATGTGTCACTGGGAGTCACAAACATACAAACCTCCTCGGTGAGGCATGTTAATCATCCGTTAATTTAGTAAAGAAAATGTCACATTTTTCTCAGCTCTGTTCTTTTCATTCATGTAACAGGAGATAATGCGTTTATCATCACAGAGAAAGCATCGAACTTGCAGTCTTTTCCTTGATTTGTTTGATTTGCTGTTTGTTAAACCGCTTGTTTGGGTTTGATTTGCATTTTATCAGCAGGGAACGGATGATGAGAAGTAACTTTTATTCACTTCCAAATACAAAAGTGTATCGCAGTTGATTTAGAAACAAACAAAAAAGAGACAAAATAGTTTGCAGACGAAAAAAATTTAAACAATATCCATCAACAGCACATCATGTTGCAGATCTGAACATGTCTATATCTACAAACACTATATCTACAAAAGTACTGGGCCACCTACACATTAAACCAACAGAAGCTGTTTGGCCGTGGAAACTCATGCTACGAAGCTCCTGGCACACAGTTTTGGTGCTGATGTTAATGCCAGAGGAGGTTTGGAACTCGGGAGCTTCAGGAGCATTGGAGACTTTTTCACACTATGCACCTCAGCACTCGGTGACACATAACTTTACGTGGTCTGCCACTTCATGGCTGAGTTGCTGTGGTTCCTAAACACTTCTCCTTTGTAATAATACCACTTACAGTAGATTGTAGACTATCCAGGAGGGAAGAAATTTCACTGACTTGTTGCATTGTGTGGCATTAATACAGTACCACACTCGAATTCAGTGAGTTCTTTAGAACGAACCATTCTTTCACAAATGTTTGTAAAGGCACACTGCATGGCTAGGTGCTTGATTTTATACGCCTGTGGCAACGGGACTGAAAACACCTGAATTCAAAGGTTAAGAGGTGTGGCACAATTCTTTTGTCCATATAGTGTATTTTGCTCTTACTGGTTCTGACTAAAGAACAGACATCTCATGCCCCCTGATGGTGGCAATGAGGTACTACACAAGGGGGATAAAAGTTACTCTTTATTCTCTGGATGGGATAAACTTACATATATAAAAATATTATTGTTTACAGTGTATTCAGAAAATAAGTGAACACTTTTTACTTTGAATCTTACTTTTAGTGTAGCTGTAAATCATCACAAATACAATCTTGGTTACTGAGAGGACAAGTGTCATTCAGCACACAGCCATGATAAGTGCTACTTTACTTTTAGCACTGTTGCTCTGGCTTACAAAGAACTGCATCAACGAAGCATGTGGATATTAAGTTTTCATTTTAATATGGGTCAGAAGGTGATGTGATGAATTGCACTTGTAAACAAAACGTAAACGTTCACAAAGTTGAGCAACAACATTTAAAGACAATAGTTTACTTGGATAAAAGGCCATTTAAGGTTAGAAATGACATGTACCTGGCACAGATTTCCACAAGTCTAATCTTTCCAGTTAGATCCAAGTCACTGCTTTCAACACACTCACATTACCTGAGATAAGTTTGCTTACAAACCAAACAGACTGATATCTTAGTCATACAGAGACATGCAGATTTTATGATGTTAAATATATCAACGTAAGGCAGGCAAATGAATGGCAAACAGTACCTCTATTAACAAAAGGTGATGTTATACAGAATGAAATGACCCAAGTATCACATGTTACCACTGTATACAAGATTTAATGAATTTGGATGGTTACACAGCAAGAAGATAGTCCCTTACATTGAAGATCAGCTGACAGAAATCATTCCAATAGGCGGACTGGTAAGTGAACTGTTTTTTGTTTGCAGTGAAAGTCATTTTAAATTAAAATATGCTGCTTTGAGGTTCTTAGATAGTGAAATTACACAAACAGGCCCAAACAAACAAACAAAAAATATATATATTTTTCTATGTTGAACTGTTCAGACTATTTCTCACTAAATATTTTCCTTTCTGAGTACCGACTCTGACTCGCGTATAATTAGAGAAGAAAAACTGTCACTCTTCATCAGACATGTTCTCTACATAGAGCCACAGCTGTATTCATCTCATTGTGTACTCAGAACACCAAAACAAAACGTTATATTTACCACTGCACGCAGTGAAGCCATAAATGGTCAAAGAATGAGATTTTTGGTGGGGGTATGTGTGAATCGAATGCTTTGAATCACTCGTGGTGTAATAACAGGACTGGGTTTCAGTCCTGGCAGCCTGTGGCTTTTGTTTCAGCATTGTTTCTGTTAGATTATGATAATGGTGGATACACAACATGTTTAAACATTTATTGAAATGCATTTTCGAGTCAGACAGCAAAAACGTGATAAAATGTGGAAACCTCTGCAAGTCCTTTAAATATTGTAAATATTCTTTGAACATCTATTGTTTAAAAAAGATAAAAAATGAAAAATACTGAGGCTCCTTATATACTCAGTCTTCCTGGGAGAGTAGTGAACATCTACAGTATGGCCCACAAATAACCTCTTGTCTTATCCAGATCCTATAAATCTACAAAGTGAAATGGAAAAACACTTTAACCAATTGAATACGCAGTGGGTTTTGTATTGCTTATGCCGATGGGCCTCGTGCCAGAATGCACTTCAGCCTCAGGCACTAATGTCAGTCCATCACGCAGAGTACCCAAGCAGGAAATGCCGAATGTGTTGTTTATTTCATTCCCCTATTTACTTGAAAGTTTCTCAAGTGTCAAGTGGTTATTTGAAGATCATACTGTGGGTACACTAAACGATGATAAAGGCAACTTTGGACTCTGGAGGTTGAATGACGACAGGCTCTCCCTGGTTCCTTGTTTCTTCCTCTGTCTGTCTGTGGATCATCTTAAAGATTCAAACAGAACCTAATGAGACTGACCCTCGGAGGTTTGTACACGGTCCAGTTGGGAAACTGACCCCAAGTGTGAGGAATGGGTTAAGTTAGCAGCTGCCTGATCTCTCGGTGAACGTAGCAAAGGAAGTCCATGTAGGAAGCCCCGCCGTGTAAGCCTTTGTCCTCCACCAGGAACTGACGGAACAACGTCTCCGGTTTGTCTTTCTGCCTCACGATTTGGAGCTGAGCGGGGCAGAAAACATAATTGTGATCGATCTGCAGTACACCTGGAGCACAGTGGCTTTCATACTACAAATTGTACTCACATTGTTGTTGTCACAGTTGGCATGTTCCCATTTTTGTATAACTTGTTTGTCATCTATAGACTAAATGTACTTTAGCTTCATTTTAAGGCTGGTGTGTGTGTGGGCCTCTGTGGATTCAGAAGAATATTCAAACTATATTAACTGCTCGATAGCACTAAGTCTGCAGTGCATGGGGCTTTGTACAGTGTTTTCTCTAGATGTACTTTGATTAGATTGTTTATATAGAAACAGAACAAAAAAATATAAAATAAATTATGTTTTTCTAGCTTGTTTTGAGGGAATGTATTTACTATCAAGCTCCACTAGAGGGAAGCAGAGCTCAACAAAAGCCTTAATATCTTCTGCTCTGCCTTGCCTCAACTAAACAGTGTTCTCTCTCGTTCTTTGTTGTAAATTTTCAATAAAAAAGATTGATGTTTAAAATGTGTTTTTAGGATTGTGTTGCTGTCTACCTTCATAGAGTTCGGCCTCTTTTCAAGAAGGCCACTGATGATGGATCGGACCTTCCTTGACAAAGGGTTGTCGAGCTCCGGCAGCACACACTGAAAAACAGAATAAAGTTTCAGTCTAATTGGGACTAGTCTGATCACTAAAAAAAGCTCAGTCCTACATACTCTCCTCCTGTGCAGGAGTAACATACTGAAGTGTTTGAGTTCTGCCTTGAAATAAATGTCCGTCTTTGAGCTGTGTGTTGCGTGTGCTTGTTTAAAACTTTGAGGTTTACAATAGCCTCAGTTTAGAGAGGCTATTGGTTTGCTCCACAGAGCAAACCAGTGGAGTTCAAGTGAGTCATACTTGATAAAATGTGGGCACAATCAAATATTACTGAATTATGATGTTATGTGAGATTATTTCTCACAACTGGACTTTTACCACCCAGACATTCTCTGACCATACTGTAATGCCTCCAGGCACCAGAGAGGTAAAATGTCAAATCTAATATCTCAAACACCATTTCATCTGGATTCTGAGTATGCTGAGGTCAAAGTGCTGAAATGAAATTAATTCTGACCATGTGTCCTTGCAGGTGGGCGAGGGAGGGTAGGTTAAAGAGGCTCTGGATGAGGTCTGGTGGGCTTGCTTGGCCCAGCCACAGGAACATGGACTGGCCGTTCTCCAACAGGAACATGCCAGAGTCTGCGAGACGCTCCTCAGAACAGCGCACGGGAGTAGGCGGCTTCTCGCCATTAACGTCTATGTTGTGCTGAAAAACAGTACGGTGGATTTACCAAGTGAAAAACAATAGTGTATGTCTAAGTAAGATGACCAGGCACATAGTGTCTTTGCTCCCTACCAGTGGGATGAGGCGTGGGTAGAGCAGCAGCTGGGTGTCTTCCACCCCCATGGCCATGACAGACAGCCTCTGGTGGGCTCTGTCGTCTGTGGAGAGCTCTGTGCTGGCCACCAAGGGGGCAGTTTTCATCAGGCTGTTCATGTAGACTGGGAACACTTTCATGGCATCAGGCAGGATCAGCTACAGATGGACAGAAGCATAAAACCTCACTGTTACTTTCTGACAGATGACACACATACAGTAGATTTATTTAAAAACAAGAGTTTTTATCCTAGTTTTTATCCTAAAATCAAAACATACATTCAGTGCGATTCTGCACTGACCTGGCTGGCAGCAGAGGGGCTGGCACAGTTCTTCCTGTAGCAGGCCAGCATGTGAGCCGTCTGGTTCACCAGAATCTCCCTCACATTCTTTAGAGGCTGGTTCAATATGGCACGGTAAGCTGGGTAGGCATGACAAAAGGTTAGTTAAAAAAAACAAAACCTCAAATGCAGGAGCAGGGAAGGAGAGGAAGACGGCGGCCTTAAGTGGCTGCAGGCAAAAAAAAAAGATGGAAGAAAGGGGAAAAAATCAGGCAGGGGAAGAAAGAGCGGAAAGGAGAACTGAAGAGTAACAGGAGAAGTAACAGAAGGCAAAGGGAGGTCAGTAATACAGCTGAACTTATGGTCTGCTATGTGCACATTACAGAAAGACTCTGTATCATGTGAAACATATGGTTCACATAAATCACTACATATAAGTAGATTATTTAGTGATACGTGGGGTACATTCAACAAAGGTCAGATGATACTTGAGTATGTCTCTGCATTGCATTATAGCCCTATAAAATATGTTTCCTGCATGCAGAAGTTTAACTGTAAGGAGAAATGTTTAATGTAGTCCACTTGAACTTTAAAGGAAACTAACCTGATTTGGCAAAGAAGTTGATGAGCGAGTCAGTCTCGCAGTTCTTGTACAGCTCTGACAACTGTGAGCTGCAGTTCATGCTCAGGTTGTGGATGCGGAGTCGCCGCTGCCCACTGATGGTGGTGTACAGCAAGGCACACTGGGAAACAGAGTGGAACATAAGCTTTAAAAAAAACCCATGGGCTTTTATCTCCTGACAAAATAATTACAATCATCATTACAAATATCGTGTTTCTGGAATAAAGAGCATTTTGACACACACCTGCATGAGTGCTCCAGTCTCCTCACTGAGAGTGTCGTCATGCTTGAACTCTACTGTCACAGCCTTGTCGCAATCCACAGCTGCCATCTCTATATCTGTGGTGTTGTTCATGTAAATGGCACCAAAGAAGTCCGTGGGTCTGAAGCCTGAAAGGAGACATGCACAAAGTACCCTGAAAAACTGAGAGGGGACGCGACTCTATATGATCAGAACACACCGAATGAACAATCTTGTATTGCTTCTTACCTGTGCTGGTACGAACACGCATGATGGCATCAAACCCGATGCTCTTCTGTACATCTTTCCTCAGGTCTCTCAGAAAATGCTCCCCATCTGTCTCCATCTGTCAATATAAAGCAAAAAAATATTATTAACCAAAGCTTTAGCCAGCAGATAGCAGTGTTGTCACTGTTGGAGCCATGCATATAAGAAGCAGAATGAGGCTCATAAAAGTGTCGTAACACAAGCAATTTTGTTTAACACTAAGTGAGGTGTTTTACTGAAATGTCACTTTGGGTAAAAGTAAAAAGTAAAAACACTAAATGAGAAGATTTAGTTGTTACTACGCAGCTGAAATGCTTTTAAAACATACTGCTTTTGTTTAAGGCCTACGTTTAACTGTTATAAAGTACTTTATTGCAGTTTTACACTATATGCAAATTAGTATTACACTCTTTAATATGTGCAAACTCCCCAGGTTTGTTGCACCATTCCTTTGGGACAGCTTTATATTAAACTGTGGGTTTGGTGCCAAACCCATTTTGTAGGTACAATTTGCTTTTATTAGGCAGCAAACATCTTTGCCTATGTGTGAAATTATGACCTCTTAGTGGAATTACAAAAATAAAACAACTGCAAATAATGTTTGCCACCTTTACGGGTCTGCATGCAGCATTTTTGTCTGTGTACTGAGTGGCCTATAGATGATGTAAACAGGTACTGTATGCCTACCTGGAAGTTGCTGTACTTGTATACGGAGCCTCCAGTGTGTGAAGGCACATCGGCCATGGTTGCCAAGTCCGCATACTGGCTGGGGAAAAGGAAGAGATCCACACAGCAGCCGTGCACAACACAGTCTTTAGACAGCTGCTCATAAACACCTTTCTGAGGCTGGAACAGGGTCTGTGGAAAATTACAAGACAATTAGTGACCAGTTTCAAATTTCACATTTCACATTTCAAACAACGTAACACCCATCAGCACCATTAACACACAACATTTTAGTTAAATAAATAAAAAATAAAAAATAAAGAATAACTAAAAGTTACTGCAATATCATTCATTCGTTTAAAAATATGACTTGATATAAGCCCTATTCACAGAAAAAAAACTATTTGCCTTTTATTATGTTATTGCTTACTGTGATTAGACCAGACCAGAACTGCTTTTTCTTCAGTCCATAACTGCCAGCATTGTGTATTTAGAGTTCAGATTAAGGGGTACAATGTGAGTTCACTCGATACAAAAGGTTACTCACCTTCTCTTTGTCAGTGTTGACCAGCTTTTTGTCATCCCTGTTCTTGAGTTTGCCAGGAGCCTCGGCAGTGGGCATGGACGAGTGGAAGATGAAGAGCTTTCCGCTACATTCTGCTGCCTGGAGGGCGGCGAGTGATGGAAGAGGAAAAGATCAGTAAAGTCAAAAGGTCGGGAGGTAAAAAAAATTCAACTTCATGTAGACTTCATGTATACAACACGAATGGGCATGAACAAACAAATAAGTCACTGACTCTTCCCTGTTGTGTAATATCACAACTGCTTCCAGTTAAAAGCCGTGTGGGAACTTTTCCTTTGTAGTGGGCCAAAACACTGACTTCATATCACTGAGAAAGCTTGGTGGACTTTAAGTAAACACAAACATATCAGGGGGAGAAAAAACAAAGAGTTGCTTCACTCAGTCAATAGGTTGAATGAGTTCAAACTTCAATGCCAATGTTGGTGAGAGTATTTTGACAAAATGAAACGATTCTGAATGTTTTGGGGGTAAGAGCTTCGCTTTGTTTTAGATTTTAATTGCTCCAAACCTTTAGGAAAACACACCATTGTATGGTTTGGCTACACTAAATTAAACACGAGTGTTATTTAGAAAAGAAATTGATACAAAATAACAAAACAAAACAAAAAACTTCAAGACAGACAAAATGTAGCTTCCACTTGAGCTAAAATTCTTTCATCTTTAACTTTATAGATACAAACATGAATCTATATCTAAACCTATAACAAGTGTATGACTCAAGGAGCCTACACTATGTTCTACTTCAGTGTTGACAGATGTCACACTGTGGCTAACCTTAAATGCCTCCACGCCAGCCTGGATGACGGGGGCAAAGACCGTTTCACTCTCAGTGGTGTCTGCAAACATGTCAGGGATCTGGTCCAGGAGGCTGGAGAGAAAAAGTCGCAAGGATCATGGTTTGACAAAGACATATCACACTGCCTTGTTAATGCTGTCACAATAGAGACTCTTGAAATGTTTGACAGTACCAAAAACAACTTTTCTCTTCACATCCAATGCTTTTTGCTAGATGGGGAAGATAAACAGTTACTCCACACATCAGTGATGAAATGCTTACTTGCAGATGACGGCCCTTGAGTCCTGATAGTTAACAAGGAAGCCATCAAGCAGCGGAACGAACATCTCAGTCGTGTCTGACACCACCATCATCTGCGGCTGAGCCAAAGCGCTCTTCACATTGTAGAAGTGGAGGACCTTGTTGTAGGTGACAAAGCCGACCTTTATTGCTGAGTTCTCCATACCTTCCTCTCTGGTGAGGGAGAGAGAAAAAGCAATCAGTGAATTCCAGGATGCATTATATCCAATAGACATGTATTTACTGGTGAGTCTTGCCTGCTGTGGTCATTTTTTCCTCTATACTGAGCCTTCAATTACACAAATAATCTGGGTTTACCTGATAGCATATGTAAAGAATTAAATACCCCCTGACATTTACCAGAACCCTCTGGATTCGATGTCTAATAGACAGCTACACTGAACTGAACCATGAATAAAAACCTGTCGCCATAGGAGTAATTTAAAAGCATTCTTTAAAGACATTAGCAACTGCACTTTGTAGACCTCTCTTCTTAAATCATGGGAGACAATCACAGGACAGCAGTTATCAGCCATCTCACAGCTCCTCTATAAATATTAGCTACAGCTGCGGTTCTAAATAACAGATTCAGGAGATTTTATTTATTGTGCTCTTCCTCATACCAGTGATGATTAAAACAAATGTCATTAAAAGCCTTCGTCTACATCTGGATTTATTTAAACTGGGCTCTACCTTCTTGAGTGAATTATCCATGTGTTTTATTAAATACTGCAGAATTACATGAACCATTGAGAATCCACTGGCTTTAATTTAGTGCCTGTGAAAACAAAAGTAGAGATTCAAACACAGCTGAAGAAGCCCTTATCTTGAGCATGCGTCTACAAAGTGTTTAACGGGTGATGTCATGGCAGCTGACAGACAAGGAAATATTGTTGCTGGCACTAACAAACTAGTAAGAAGAGAAGATAGTTTCCAAGTTATTTTACGAGTAACCAGGTGAAGTACACCATCCTCTCTTCTGAGATAAATCAAGTCATTCTTAGCAGAAAACCACAACAAAGCTTTTTGTTTAGGATTCCTTTCAAAGATGAGACCGTGAACTCTCATATTTTCCCTTTTCCGCACCATTTCTGGCACTCCCTCACACCCATCATCTGCAACGTTTCATGCAAACATGTTCAGCTGATACGAACAAATAGTTGGCTTGATCTGTAAGACTTCGGGGAAGCCCTTGCAGTATGCGGACTGTGTTGCAGGTTTGCATTTTTAAATAGATTCTAGTTCTCTTTGAACTAATGATGACTGAAGTAAAAGTACCTGATGATACACATTATATTCCTACTGGTAATGCTTGAGTATGTGTGTTTTCTATTGTGTGTACCTGGGCAGCTTCTCCAGCAGAGTCTTCAGCTCGTCACATATCAGTTTGACCAGGCCGCTTTTAATGTTGTTATAGGACACATCAATCATGAAGATGTAGGCAGGAGGATTTGGAGGCTTGTTGTTCTGTTGGGGGCAAAGGCACCAGGCGTAATAAATGAACTTTGAAATCTTTCCAGGCAATGATAGCTGACTGATAAACAACATAAAATACCAACTTTCAAAATAAATAAGAAAAAAAGTGCTTCTTTGCCTATTAAACATAAAAGTCATAAGATAACAGTCCTTTATCTTTAATTTAAGTTCCTAATTATAGCATATCAGAGAGCCCATACTGAGGGTCAAGCATTACATCTTCCACTTTAAGTTTCTGTTATTCTTTTTTCAGACATCAAAGATATTTCCTTCTGTGCTTGTTTATAACTATACCTAGACTGTGGCAGGAATAAAGTCCTGAATACAGCGGGACAGCAGTGAAGTGTGTGAGGGGCTTGTCAGTGAGATATTATGTTTCCACAGTTACAACCCATTACAAGACATTCACCTTACAGGCTTTTGTTTATTAGCTGGCCTGCAGAGGTTGTTTATAAGACTTAATAAACAGAGCAAAAGTAGGCCAGTGGGGTGACTCAGCTTTGCCCTCTAATGTTCTCAACAGACACAGCCTCAGTTGGGACAGCGATTGGCATCAGTGTGTTTTTTGTGTATTTTCAATAGACTGAGATGAACACTCTTCTCCTGTGTTTAGCTCATGCTGAATAATGTAGGGTGCCTGCCAAAAAGTTCCTTCGAAAAATCAGTAATGCAATTCTGTAGCTGCAAAATCTCTTGTACTGCATTAAACAAACTGAACAACGAACCATACATTTGAAGTGAGAGATCTTTCAGTTGAAAGTCATCAGTGTATAAACTCTGCCTTACACAAGCAAACAGTGCCTGAATTTAACTGCTTGTTTCTATCAATCTGATCAACTTTATTTACACTGCATATTGTGTACTGAATATCAGTCTTTGCGTACCTTACAGTAATCCAGACTGGCTACAAACTCATAGGATCCCAGGGACAGTTCAGGCCTCTCATAGAAGTCCACCCTTCGGCCCATGTGGTCCAGATGTTGGAAGTAGAGGACTGGCACTAAGATTGGAAAGAGAAATAAAACTCTGTGTTTCGTGCATATATTGTGTTCTTCTTTAAATTAAATCAAATAACTTTCATCTTGCTCTCTTGGACAAACTTTCAAATAATGAGGTCAGCATTTGTACAAGTAATCCCTGCTCTAAACACTCATTTTTGTTTTTGTTTTTATTGTTTGTTTGTTTTTTTCGATGTTCACTCTGCATGATTTCAGTGAGATATGGTCATCTGAGGCACACACCTCTGGCTGTAAGCACCCATCTGCTATTCAAATTTGTGAGGGGCAGTCAATCACAAGAAATGCGGCTTAAAGAGAGGGGCAATGGAGCTAAACAACTTTTTTCAGACAGTGGATGAACGGAGATGCTGCACCAGGGTTGAGTATAAGATTAATAAAGAATATTTTGAACTGTGAAGCATGCAAAGCTCCTCTATTAGAGTCCAAGGATTGTTGGAAATGGGCATGGTAGGTCTCCTGTAAAGTTAGCAGAATACTGTACCTTCATTGACGCAGTTGCAGAAACCACACTGGTAGCGGCGACCGCCATCAATAAATTGCATGTAGGGACACATATAGGCCTTGCATCGATTGCAGCGGACTGGGCCTGTCTCACCATGATTCACGACGTACAGCGGAGTCTACACAGAGAAGATTTATTGTTACTAGCTGTTCCAAAAGTTAATCAGGCACTGGTAAAAAAAACAACAAAAAAACAAAAACACAAGAAAAACAAACAAACTATTACTTAGAAGGAAACTGACTAATTTTTCTTCTGTACAATTCTGTGTCTTCATCCCCTGTGATGTTTCCCATTTTTTTTAACAAACACAGTATTTCTATTCCTAAATATCTTGCACTAATATGTATCAGCTCTGTTCGAAGCATGAGTGGTTCCATGGCATCCAAACAAAACACACTTTGCTTTCAAAATCAGGACATTTGTTTATTGTGGAATACAAATGGTGAGCAGGAATTTGTGAAGCGCACCACAGCACTGTTACTGGGAACCATATGCAGGTCTGCAGATGACAGAGACTGTCTTTGCACTGTTTATTTAAGACTCTCTGACACAACATAAACTGAAAATGTTTGCTTCAAATGAACTCCGCTGCCATAAAACACATGCAGACAAGGCAGCAAGTAGGTTTATTATTGGACCAGAGGCTTTAAGGAGGAGAGTGAAAGTGTTTACAATAACTTGGAGCTAAGCAAAACTGGTTGGATGACAAAGCAATGAAACAACATTCAAGCACAGCAGCATGCTCTTTTGAGTCTCTACAACCTCAGAGCTCTGATTAAGTTTGGCTATTCTAAAGTCCCTTTTGCACTGGATGGTATTGAATGTGCCACACTCTAATTTTCCATTCTTTTTGTATAAACCTTCTTTCTTCTTCTGTGGTCCCAGCAGATCTGACATTAGCCAATTAGCCAAAAGCCAGATGAGACAAAGCTAACATTGCCTAAAAAGGCCAATTGGTGTCTGGGACAAGGCCAGTGTAGCGGGAAAATATCTAAGGCAGGGTTCTTGGACCACACATGATCCAAAAAGAGGTCATTCATAGGACAAATAATCTTTTGTAGTTCATGGAAACATGCAGTGCAGAATATGTAACCACCACAACTGACTGTTATGTTTTAATGATCCTTTCAATCTTACAGGGAAATGCCACAAAGACTTTAACACAGACTTTATAAAATGTCAAACTCTTTTGGTAGGACATAACACAAACAATTGGAAATACCATAACTTAGTTCTCCTACTGCATTAAAAACAGTCTCCCTCAAGTGTTCCTGTAAGTTTCATGAGTCATTATAGATATGACAGTGTTCAACTTTTCAAAAACACAGTTCAATCCAAGGGTAAGCGTGGGATAAATGGTCAGCCAACATGAATAAATTCTAAGCCCGAGGGAGACAGTGGCATATATTAGCACTTATCAGTCCTTGCAAAGGTTACACTTACAGCACAAGAGGAAATGGGCTTATTTTCAGAAACAGGCAGGAGTTTGTTTATTTTTTCTCTCTCTCTCTTGTATCTTAACCATAGAGAGTATAAAACATGGACATAGCTTCCAGATCAGAAAAATGAAGCCAATGTTAGTGCCTTAAACCTGCATTCTATCTGAAGGCCACCTGATGGCGATAGCTGTAGCTGCAAAAAGGCTTCCGGTCCTATAGAAGTCTATGGGAAAATGGCTTTTTGTCTTAACCTCTGTAAACACTTTCCTAATGACTTTATGGTCTCAGTCACTCATTTTGGGTCATACTGAATAAAGAATTAAGTGTTATTTTATAAATCTTGGTCATATTATGTTTCAAAAAAGAGAATTATCTGTGGTATGCTTATTTGCTAATGACTTGTAAATTACAAATCATTAGCATACCACAGATAATCCTCCTTTCACAGCGATTTCACAGTCAGCCTCGCCCCTCCTTGTCACATCCAGTTTTTTGAAACCAAGATGGCGACTGTGAAAACACTAATCTTGAGGCTTCAAGACAGGACTTCAGAAACCAGTGGATGACATCATGGTAGCAACATCCACCTTCTATACTGTCTCTGGTCTTAACAAGTGATTTTATATTGGTATAACGAATTTGATTTTTGATGACTAGTTTAACTTTTATGTGAAACTGTAACTTACCTCATTCTTTGGCAAACTGGCAAAGGGTTTGATGATGGCAGCAAGGGGTACTTGGCACTGTTTGGCCAGATCAGCAGTGCAGGGAAGTGAGTAGGTGGTGCAGCGCATGAACCTGGGACTGGCATTACCTGGATTTAGCAAAAACAAGCATAAATGACCTATTGTTTATTTCATTATGTTTTGTTATATCAACATTTTATTCTTGATGATTATATATTCTATTAACATTTTATTGTTTTCATTTTTTTGCTATGCTACCCTTAGTGTCTTAGCCTTAGTCTTTAATTTTGTCAATTGCTTGTGAAGCTCTTTTGGATTACTATGCCTATATGTCTATATTGATTTAAAAATAGTTTGATTTTTTTATTCAAATATCTTTCCCAAATAAACAATTTTTAAGGGGATGAGTGGATGCTCTACTGCAAATATACTGCAACTACATGCTCTAAGAGAAGTTCAGATGTCCATTTGTTACCTTGATCTGTTACTGTGAAGTCAGTGGTGACGAGAGGTGGAACCTGTCCTCTGATGTTTGTGCTGAAGACCTGTCCTCCGTGTTTCACTTGGTCATCTTCGATCACTTGGGTCTAAAGCAGACAAATTATGAATTAGGGTACAATCTGACGATCATTAAGACCACTTAGGCAGATACCATACTCGAAGAATGGATACTTCATTAAAAGGGACCTATTATGGTAATTTCCAACTCCATATTTTTATATTTGGTCTCTACTACAGTAACTTTGCATGATTTACGTGCCCTCAGTTCACCCACTGTCTGAGACAATCAATTTTAGCTCCTTTCCCTTTAAGGCTACCCTCCGTATAATGGCTCCGTATAATGGCTCCGTATAATGGCTCCATATAATGGTTCGTTGGTTGCCCGGTGATTGTATTGAATGTTTTTGCTGTCGACTGCAAGTAGTTGCGGCAACCATTTTCAATTGTAAGACGATTGCACAGGTTGCCTGGTGGAAGGCAACCTATCTCCAACCAATCGTGGTCTGACTCAGACTGACTGCAGTCACTCTCAGTCAGACTGGCAAAGGTTTGAAAATAACTGCTGTCTAATTTATAAAAGCAGACAGTTTGGCAACATGTTGCAATCAACCTGAGTCAGTCTGCACCGATGAGCATAACTCATCTGCAACACGTCTCCTTGAAATAGGGGACTCGACTCAACTGGTTGCCAGCTGGTTGTATTCCGGTTATATTCCTCTATAAAAGCAAGGCTGCCGAGCGCCTATGTCATTTTGCAGTTTAATCGCTGTCCTGCAGCAACTACATCACAGTTTGTGGAGGAATTTCTGAATTTCTGTTTCACATCTATGAAGTTCTGGCTGGATTCTGAATGTAAGCAGTCTATAAATTTCTGTTTAATGTGAATTTCTTTGTATGTAGACTTCCACAGATTTGCAATTTAAACTGATTTATCACTGATTTACTATAGTTAATCACCGTATTATCACAAATAGATTGCATGTAATTGCCATCTTGACCCCATTCAATTGCAAACTGATAGCAGACTGACTCTTTCTTACTGCCATTTTTTTCCCTTTGAAACGGCAACTGACTGCAAATGGTCACAGATCCGGTCCCCATCTTCGAAGCAACCATTTCAAAGGCAACGAGATCACAAGTTCAGTGCACGCGGTCACAAAAATTTGGTTGTGCCGCGGTCTCCAACCACTGTTTTCTCTAGTGTGACTTTAAAATAAGCCAACTTTGTTCTGATTGGCTGCCCCTCACAAACACAAGATTTGAACAGCAGGTGGGTGTGGCTGCTGTATTCACAGCCTGAGATTACCAATATTAGTTATGCCCTCTCTTTGACATCATACACAACCAAGAGTCAAAGAAAAAAACAGAAACGGGCCATTTAGAACAGTCTGAATCCTGAGCTTCTGGCTCAGAGACACTACTTGTACACACACTGAACTCATTATTAGCCGTGTTTTATGTGAGGATCCAGCGTTGCTGCTGTATATATATGACAGAAAATGAGGAAAAACATAATACGTCCACTTTAATATGGACAATGGACCCAAAATGAAAAAATAAACATGCAGTGTTCATCATGTTTACATTTGCTTGTCAATATGCCCAGATTTGAAGACAAATTAATATCCCTGACCATTTTTTCTGTAATCCTAGACTTTTTGCCTAATCCTTTTTTCCATTACCCAACCTTCAATTAAAATCACTAATACTTAGCAACAAAGCAGCAGACATCAGTGTTTTTGCCAGACAACACTTGAGGAATGAATAAGCTGCTAGTTAAGGACAGAAAATGAGGAAAGACAAAAGTGCTGTGTTGGCATGTGAAGGCATGCCGTTCCAGGAAGATTAATCGTTCACTCACTATGCTTGGGATAGAGTCAGGGTCCAGTTTCTTCTGAGGCGGGCCAGCCAGTGAAGACGGTGCTCCAGGAAAGGCTCCTGGCATGTTTGGCTGGGGCCCAGCCATGTATCCCCCAAACTGACCTGTACATTGAAATAGGACATACAGTACATTAGTGGGTATTTATTGGCTACACTGTAAAGTGTACAACTGTATTCAGTGCTGTTTTAATTACTTGTTAAACTAGCACTTTAGAAAGAGGAACCAAGCAGACATTAAGGAATGTTAGCTTGATGTTTCTGTTCATTTGTATCTGACAAGAAGAGGGGATCTCATGGTGCTGCTGTTGTTGAATTTTCCTTATCAGAATTGAGGCTGGACAGACTGCGCCATATGCTGTTCAGATTATAAGGCCCCTAAACGCAAATGTTGGGATATTGAGCTAAAGAAAAAACATGTAACCTCCACTGCTTTTGGCTCAAAGTTACCTGCTTGCTGGGGGTATCCTGGTTGACCAGCCGGTCCCAGACCAGGCTGCTGGAAGCCCCCAGGGCCTGGAGGAGGTGGCCCAGGGAATGGTCTACCTGCACCTGCCATTGGTGGACCTGCCATCGACTGGCCTGCCATTGGCATGGTTGCTGGGGGTGACTGTGGGGGAGACATCTGGGGTGGCATGTGGGGTGATTGCAGGCCTGGAGGCATCTGTGGCTGAGCCATTGCTGGAGGTGGTGGTGTTTGGAAAGGCTGCTGAGCCACAGAGCTTGTTGGAGGAGGAGGGCTCTGCATTGGACCTTGGGCTAAGAAATGAAATAAACACATCCAGTGTCATAAGTAAAGGTAAGGCATTTTTCTAATCCCTGTCCTCATTCTTTCCACTAAATAACTATAATGAAAAGACTGTATGATCTGTGGAAAGTGTATTTGCTAAACAGAAAACTTACCATAGTTGCCTAAGTTCATAGAGCTCATCTGATTGGTGAGCTGCTGTGTTGGAGGCGGACCAGGTGAGGCCATGCTGTTGTACAGTGAGTGTGGAGGTTGTCCATATGGAGCAGATACAGTTGGTGGAGCAGGGTAGCTGAAGAACACAAGAACAGTTATTGTACTGTACTGTACTGGAGGGTCAATGTAGACTTAAATTAACAAAGTGCCTTATCCTTGAAGCTGCTTTTAATACATGGCAAAAGTTCTTAATAGATTGTTGTTATTGCAACAGTCTGTTAACACGATTTTACCAAACAATATCTTTCATGGTATATGATAGCTACACACGTCTGCCCTGTGTTCTTTTCCAGCCAGACAGAGTGAACTTTCAGCCCAACATTTCCAACATAAATTCATCACTCTTTTGTCTTGATTTCAGGGAAAATCAGTCGTTCTGAGCAGGTGCTGTCTGATAAGAACTGTTACCTTTGTTGATGAGCGCCATTCTGCTGGACATTTGGATTGTACTGACTGGACACCAGAGGCAGAGGCATGCCAGTAGCTGAGGAAACTGGCGATTTCATCATACCTGCAGTGAGTAACAGACATTATGTTATAAAACTGCACTGATATCGCTTCGGCGTGCAGTTTATTTTTTTTTAAAAAAGGTAATAAACTGACTGTAACATGAGTGCTATTGCAGTGGTATAACACATTATCTTTTTTTAAAGGTTAGACAGAAATTCACACATGACAATATGAAAAGAAATTCAACAGAATATGAATCATCAAATCTGTTATTTGAAATATTTTTATGAACCCAAAAATAATAATAATAATCCATGAAATGTTGTATATGTGTGCTTCTCTTACTGATAAGAAGAAAGAGTGCTATTTGATACAATTAAATGCACTTTACCTGCAGGTGGAGCATTGAATGCCTGCGGTGGACCCCCATAATGCCCATAGAGGGGTTGCGTAGGACCAGATCCGAATGCACCTTGGTAGCCCCCCATCCCTGGTTGGGCCTGGGAGTACGGGGGTGCAGTGACATAACCATGTTGACTCATTCTGATGGGATGGTTCTCACTGTCTTCTCATGCCAAGATGAAAGAGTTTGACAACCTGTGATGCTGAAACGGTGATATTTAGAGATCACCTAAAGTATACAAGGACTTCAGTTTTATATATAGAGATTTTGTTTGTTTTTCTGTGTTTCTATGTTCTACTATAAACTGTAAAAAAAAAATAGATATATTAAATATGGAAATACGGGTCAAAATTTGTTTAAAAGCTTCGTAAAAATCTTGGATTGTTTGATTTAGGCACAAAAGCATTTAAAACAGCTTGTGTCTAATGGGCTGGACAAGTTAAAAAAACACTTTTTAGGTTTGGTTCTTCATCACATCACATGTATAATTACATGTGACTTGTGATTATAACACAAACATTTTAAAAAACTGCCAATTTTTTTCACTTTACTCCGAAATACTTTCATAAAATTAACTACCGACTGTTTGCCCAAAACAGATGACCAGCCTGAGATGTCCTAAAAAGGGAAGTATAACTTCAATGATATGTCTCAATTTTCCACATTCAGTCCGTTTGCTTTCATGAGATATGATATGATATATATAATAATTAGAATTGTTGTGCTTTTAAGATCTGAAAACACAAAAGTGTTTTAGAAGTAAACAAAGCAACACTTCCCTTTGTTATGATTCAAACAACTCGTCTAGCTCTAGAAATACTTTTAACTTTCTATAGATTTCCACTCCTGTGCTGGCATCTTCATATACAGGAATGCATTTCATAGACAAATTGGAATTATTAATGACTTCTCTACAATTTTCACACTTTGCTAAGCCATCCAGTGGACCAATTTGGACCCCCTGGAGGGTGGACCCCAGGCCGCATGTTTGACACCCCTGATTTAAAACATATCTTTGATATTTACAAACCACACCAATAACAACTGATATTCAACCTCATGCAATCATCAGCATATTGTAACATGGACCTTTGACTGCTTTATCTCTCAATAAACAATGCCAATCTTTGGGAATATTATCTTAAGTAATTAACAACATGAGTTGCTCATTTCTGTTTTGCTCTATATTTCATGCTAACTTAATAAACCATTATATTTATTTATCTATTTATATATTTTTGGCAACATGAATAGGCCTGTAATTAAGGCTGTTTAACCGAAATACTTAGAAAAGTGAAACTAAGTTTCACTTGTCTTTTCTTAAAATTCAAATAAAGACTTATAAACTCACTATAGCCTGTAGCGTTTTAAAAGGTAAGTCGGAACAGCTGGGTCAGCAACCAACAGCTGTTGTAACGACATCTCCATGAACTCCTGTATAACTTTATAGTAAACAATTTTAAGCACATTTAACCCAAACAAAAACCTTTAGAAAATGTATTTGAGTGGTTAACTGTTGAATAGTTAATGTATCTGACACTTCCGAGAACTGCCACGTCGAATACCGTTATGATGGCTAAAAAAAACTGAGCACCGCTGCTTTCCTTTAATTCCCATCCAACACGTTGGCCTCTTTGCTGCTACTTACACAATTTTGGCAATAACATGTAGCTTACCGTTTGACAAGAAATGTAGCTTAATGTCGTATTTGAAAGGGCGCAGTAACGTGACAGCACAGCAGCGGGTTCAGTTATAACTGTACAATGACTGAAAACATCTTGCTAGCAACGAGGAAATTACTACAAAGTTTTTCTTTGAGACAGAAACGTACTAGTTTCTAAAATAAATACATTAAAATGAAGAATTATCGGAGAGAGAAATACTCACTTGTGGTGGCTGTATAATACTGCCGTATTGGTATTTACCTGTATGTCGGGCAGAGTCCTCTTCACTATCTATACTACTCAGTGAAGCAGAGTGCCACGTCAAAGTCCACCACAGAACCGGTCGCTATGTTAGCTTGTGCGACGAAAATTTACCAGCGTCTACGGCCACGTAGAGATTGACACACTGTTTCCGGTTTTACGTTTCAAAATAAAATTTTTTGCTTGCGAATAAACTTTCTTACACGCTATGAATGACGCAAATGCAATCCGGAATTTCGAAATATCAGCCTTTTACGACTACATAAAACAATAGTAGCATTTTGTACGCTCAATTTATTTTGTTTCAAAACGCTACTTTACGATTTAAGTTGAAGAAATTACATCTACTTCTGTTTTGGCCAACGCGCTTTTGCAAAAGCGCAGTTAACTTGACAGGGCGTCTTGCGCTGTACGCATGCGTGAAAGAGAGGGAACCCATACACGTCAGCACCTCAAGCACAGTGGTTGTATGGACCTGAGTGGTCCTTAGGAGAGAGTACACGCGTTTCATCATCACCTGAGTAACGAGCATGAGCTTTTCCTCTCTCTTAGTGTAATGACAAAAGTACCTCATAACCACAGTGAATTTTAACATACGGAAAAACATGAAAATGATATCAGTCGCCCTCCTTAAATTTATTGATAAGGCAATTCGTGATTGAAGTTATAGGGCAAAGCCGAGTGAATGGATGCTGATAATAATCTTACCACTTAGATATATTCTGTGATAATTTAGTGAAATTGGAATTAACCTTCTCGATGTACACAGATAAATAACAAGTCTTATTGTAATAGGCGGCTACACTCAATGTCTTCTTCTTCTTGCTCGAAATTTCCCGTAGTCCGCATAAAAGAGGATGCTAGAGCTCAGGGATGTTGGCAAAGTGAGAGTTACGTACAAGAAGGCTACACCGACCACCAGTTGCATTTAACGCCTGCAGGCGGGTCCGTGCGCAGTGACGTTTCCAAAGCGGGCTGGACTCGGAGGACAGATGATGGGGGTTATAGGCTACAGCGGTGCGGTGGAGGTGGTTTTTTGTTGAGTGCTGCTGTCCAGGCTGACAGCTCTATGAACGCGCTGTGGAAGTTTGGCTGAGGAGCTGCGCGCAGCATGGGCACTGGGGATTACATCTGCGTAACGCTGCGAGGTGGTGCACCCTGGGGATTCACCCTGCGAGAGGGAGAAGGGGACACCTACAGAGCCTTTCTAGTTTCCCAGGTATGTATGTATGCATGTGTGGATGCCTATAATACTGCTTATGAATATGAGGTTATTGTTGAGAACCTGGAAATGTCTCTGTTTCTTTAGAGTCGTTAGAGTTCTCTTGAGAAATTCAGCAGAAAATAAGGAGGCCGAAAAAGTCTGAAATTTGATGGGAGAGACCTGTCTGTCGCTACATTTTTGTGCGCGTTGGCTGTGTTTTGGTGAGAGATTCCTCAGCACCCTTATATGGTCAAAGTCATGAGGGAGTGTGAAGCTGAGGGCAGTGTGAACTGTTTTCAGTCACAAAAACCTAAGCAAGAAAGCAAGCATTATTTAAACCAGTAACCAACCTGAAGAGTGAAAGTATATGTGCCTAATACCACATTGTTAATGCCAGCAAAAAGAGGTTCAGCTAAAGCAAAAGTGTCATGATGCAGGTATCACTCTCATAGAACATTCAAATAAGTGATAGGAAGGAGGGTAGGCAAATTTCAAGTTTTGCTATAAGAAGACCTCAGCTATGTAACATTTGTTTATCCTGATAATAAGGTAATAAACCTTACAGCTGGAGGCTTTTATCTGCTTTCAGGTAACTGCTCATGTAACCACTTTCTAATGACTCACAGAAGGCATTCTTTTATACATTGTTATGTAAATGAAGATAGATATATGATAGAAGTTCTACTCTTTATGGCATTAAGTTGTTGCCTCTTATTTGCATGTCATCTTTAATCCATCCATTACACAGTGTCATCTTGCAGCCAGTAATAATTCACATCTGTTTGAAGCTTACAATACTTTTTAACTAGTCAGTCATGGCAGCTTTACAAAGTACACATGTCTGGACAGTGTTGGATGCAATAAATTACAGCCTTTTAGTCATTTTGAACATAGTAAAGGCCATTATACCAGCTTAGGTTACTGCATGCAAGCTCATTGAAATAAACAAGTAGATAGATTCAAAATGACAGTCAGGATATAACAGAACCACACTTAAGTGGAGCTTTAATAATCTGCCATCACCATTAATCAGCATCTGTGTAAGTGTAAGGATCATTGAAAGGTTTTATTGCAAGCTGGATCACCTTAAACCAGTCTTCCTTAAAGGCATGCATTTGGTGTGGAAGATTTAGATGCACAGTATATCTGTGGCCAGGTGTTGTTACTTTGACGAGCTGCTGAGGCTCTATATATGGTATGCATTTTCACAAGTACTCAAGCTGCACAGATCCTTCATCAGCTTGTCAACAAAGTGCAGTGCATGCAAATGTTTTTTTTTTTCTTAAGCCGCATTCCTGCGACATCAAAGCGCCACCAGAAGAAAGCTTCAGAGAATCTGAAAACATCAGTGCATCATTTTCATGACAGATGTTGAACCTGTCTCCAACAACTGAAGCCACATCTGTAAAGTTGTTTTGTGCCTTTTACTGTGATTTTTGTATGATTAGTCCAATCAAATAGTATAGTCACATTTGTTACTAAGAAACAGTCCCCTTCACTTTTACTGAAGCAATAAACCGATAAACCTCCATACCGTAAGAACTCCCTCACTCAGATCTGGCATTTAGTGACTGGCTTATGTCAGAATAAAAGCATCAACAAAAGGGCATGAAGACAAAAATACCCCATAAAGTTTTGTACACTGTATTGAAAAAAAATACTGCACATAGGCTACCATATCCCTTACATAATTCGAAGCCAAAAACAGCAGCTAACATGAGGTAAAGTAAGCAAAGCTGTTTGGAAAGTTGCTATCCCCTTTGCCCCCTGCTTGCAATGCCTGTTTAAGTTTAAACTGTGCTGCCTAATTTCAGACATGAATGTGGTGTTTAAAATATTCTTGCATCCAAAGTGTTCTCATGTGTTACATAAGAGTCTTGTGAATACACTGCATTCAAGTGTGGGCCTGTTAATGTGAAGTAGCTACATATGCTACAGTTTGGGACATCTGGGGGTTTCAGTCTACCTCATCTGGAAGGGATAACTCTAAACGTACCTTTAAACTCTTCTGGTGAGTAAGTCTGTTAGTTTGAAGTTAAAAAAAAAAGAGAAACAAACATACCAAGATCGTGACAAATGCTCTTAAGCTAGAAGCTTTCCTGCATCTGATAAAATGTGTGTTTTTTAAAGCTTCTGTTGATTGCAGTGGAAACTGTGTTTTGTTCCCCGAGAGAAAGTGATTGTTCAGTGTACTGACAAGCAGTACAGAGTAAGGCCACGGGGGTATCCACTCTTAAAAGGTTCTCACCATATAAGGGTGGTTGTATTTTTCTTCTTATTTGGAGGCCTGGCTTGAGTACAAAGTTGATGAGGTCACTTTATCTTTTAAAGCTACAGAAATGTGCTCAATACTAAGTGATTTGCACTAATGGACTAACACACACGCTGGGGTGAACAAGCTACATTTATTCTATGATGTGGTGATGTGTCAGCATATGTATTCATACTAAACAGATTTTCCAAAAAAGATTAAATAAATAAAGACTGTTTAAATCCCACCAACCTGATCAGGAGACATTTTGGCCTAATTACTGAGGTATGCCATCTTGGTATGTGGGATGTCAACATGCATCAGATCAGTTTTGGAACACTGAATGACTTTTGTAATCTCAAAGTCTTCAGAAAGTTTTCATGAGTATATATGAACTAATCCCGAGTCTATTCAAGTACAATAGCTTTAATTAATTGTACTTTTGCCTTTTACAGAGCAAAGAGGGCTCTTGCTGTTGACGCTTCAGCCCTAATAGTGCACCACAGGAACATTATTAAGCTGCCAAGAAATGAGCAAAATGCCATTTCCTCGGTCATTCACTGCTGTTTTCCCAGACTAAGCAGAGTGATTCACAGCTCCTTCTGAGTTTTGGCATTGTGCTTTGCAGCAAACCATCTCAGTTTCAATCCTGGGAGAAAGCAGTGACCTTACATGATGACTGGGCTTGTTTTCTCCTTTTGTGTTTCACATAATCTAAACAAATGAGGGCCAGCCAACAGCTTTATATTTGCAGCGTTCATGCTTCGTCAGTGCCCCCCAAAGTGTGGTGTTCAATTTGTGACTAAAGTGTTGATGGCAGAAAAAAAGGGTATTCTTGGGTGTTGTAGTAATGTTTTATTTGTTTTTTAATGACTTTTATTTTGAATTCCAGGATTTTCATGTTAAAGTCCAGTTATTTCTCCTCACTTCATACATGTGACGGTTATAGTAAAATTGCTGAGTGTGCTGTAGGTGATATTTTGACTGACACTTCTTTTTTCTTTTTTTAAAATGATGAACTAAATCTTAAGAAAATTTTGCATAACATTCCCTGAACCTCAATCATTGCATTAACCTTTGTTGTTATATCAATTGTTCATTGATTGGAAGTTATTTTCCAACTCAGTCTATTAAACAAACAATAAAGTTCCCAAAAAGTTAATGTTTGACTTTCAGTGTGTAAAATACATAAATTCAGATTTTAATGCTAAATGGACCATTTAGTGCTTTGTGCTCACCTAAAATCTGAGTTTAAGGCTTGTTTTCCTGAACAGGGCAGCACAACTAAAAGCCAGTCCAGGTCCTATATACAATTAAATTATGGAAACATAAAGTCTTCAATAGTCTGCACATCTTTAAGAAATATTTGAGTAGAGCAGTGGCCGTAGAATAGCATCAAAATGGGCAAGTTCATGAAGCCTGGGAAGGTGGTGATGGTCCTAGCTGGACGCTAGCCGGGCGCAAAGCTGTCATCATCAAGAACATTGATGATGGCACAGCTGACCGTCCTTACGCTCTGGTCGCAGGCATCGACCGCTATGCCCGTAAGGTGACCACATCCATGGGCAAGAAGAAGATTGCCAAGAGGTCCAAGATCAAGGCCTTTGTCAAGGTGTTCAACTACAACCACCTCATGCCCACCAGGTCAGTGTCAAATATCCACGTTTTTTGTTCCTTGGAATAGGGCTGGTTATATTCTGCATTTCTTTTGACAACAGATATCCCATAAAATCAAAACCATCAGTGTTCCTGCTAATAAGAATGTATGGTCTGAAAACGTACAGCGTATTCCTCCTGTTATTTATTGTAAATATTTAAAACAAGCCCAAAAGAGAGACATTCACAGAAATTAAAAATCAACACAAAAGTTTTAAACTTATTTGTAAAAGCATTCACTATGCTCAGTGTTTCAGTTGCTTCTGTGAGTCGCAGGCATGCTCGGAAAACCACCCATCAGATTTAGTGAGGCACAAATAAACATCATATGCACCTCAAACACTGCAGCACTGTCCCGAATCTGTATGATATATTGATTAGAAGTTGTAAATATTGTTTGCAGTTAGTTATGAAGAGAGAGAGTTTGTGTGGTGTCAAATTTGTTTTATTTCTGGAGGCGTTTCACTAGTTTTTTTCCTCTTTCCAGCTGTTAGCTGCTTTCCTTTTCTTTGTCCGTTGTATTTGACTTACTGCACTTGTTTCCATGTGTAAAATTTGCTTTGAGTTAAATAAAATTAGTCACAACTTCAGAGTGAACATGATGCTTTAGCAAAGACTGGTCTGATTGGAGATGCAGCCATTTCACTCCATATAACAATCAATAGATTTGAGTAAATTAAAAAAAAAATCATTTAGACTATTAACCCTCTGAGGTCTAACCCTAATCCTACCTCCTGATTGTTTGTTCACTGATTACCAAGACTTGGGAGAACAATTTAATAAAAACAAATTACATATTCTGATAGCCTAGGGTTAAGTTTACGCGTCCTTAGACCTCAGAGGGTTAAACGCCATCATCACTTTTGCTGAGCAGATGCTGAGGTCTTCAAACATCTTTGTCGGAATCCAAAACCTATAAAAACTCTAAACATTCAGTTTATTCCAGTGACAAAGAAAAGCAGTGGTTTTGCTTGAAAACCATAAAAAAATGGGGGGCAGTCATTGTTCTGTTTTCTAATCAGTTAATTGACACATTTTTTGAGCTCTGGATTCAGTGACTTTCCTTTGCTTTAAATGAAGGTATTAAGGAATCTGAGAATCAGTCATCTGCCACTTTAAAGCAGTTTTATGGTAGAAGAGTTGCAGGAACATGTGATGTTGAGCTGCTGGTTCTGCCGGCAAGATGGAAGATGTAATCAAATTGATATTTGTAGGAAAATGTTTTTTTTTTTAAGCATCATTGAACAAGACAAATAATATTTATCAAACAGCACTTGGTTGCAGGTTTGCATCGGTGGTTTTTCACCCACACAGGGTGGTTTAAGTGCTTGTTGTCTGAAACAGTTCAGTGTAACATTAAACAAACTTGATGAAACACTGAAGGAGAATGTTGATCTGACAGTTGAGCAGGTCTATGACCCCTTTCTAATGTAACAATCTGGAAGGTAGTAAAGTAATGCTCGTACTTGATACCTCGCAGCTCCTTTTGTCTCTGCTGAGTGAGCTGCAGAAAAAGCCGCTCGTTTTGTCCTCCTGAACAGTAACTGGAGGGTTTAAACATGTTTTCATTCCTGCAGATACTCTGTGGATATTCCTCTGGACAAAACTGTTGTCAACAAGGACGTCTTCAGGGATCCAGCTCTCAAACGCAAAGCCAGGCGGGAGGCTAAGGTCAAGTTTGAGGAGAGGTGAGGCTCCCTGATTTCTTTTTCCTTTAACATCACAGAGGATCTATGTTCAGATTTTAATAAGGGACAGTCAGGCTGGCATTGTTAGAGCATCTTTAAATAAATGTGTGCTCTAAAGTGGACTTTAAGTGGAGTGGAGTGGACAAAATGTCACTTCACTTAGGACAGTATAGTGGGGGGCATTAAAGCCAAAGCTGTGGAGGGGGTTAATATTCCACAAAAAAACTCAGATTGAAGTTTTAAAATTATGAGCAACAGACTGGAAGTTGATGCAGAAGGAAAACCTTGATTATTCTTAAAGATTAGATTCAACCCCATCACAGAATGTGTTTCTTTGACAAATTGCACTATTTTTCTGCTTTTTCCTGTAACCCTTAGACTTTAAACTCAGATTTTTTTCACATCTTTATGCCTTTGTAAACTCAGATTGCTTTAGGTTTTTTTTTTTTTTTTTTTCCCTCTAATTTT
>VUQI01009446.1:34081-54895 GCA_015106735.1 Paratilapia polleni
CCTCTAAATTTACCACCTTAGTCTCAGAAAATTAGCCCCTTCCCTCTGCCCCACAATTTAAAAAATGGCCCAAAAATCATTAACATGCTCCCTTTTTCTGCATAACACCCTCCTAACCAAGTATGTTTTATGTTCTTTCATAAATTGTCTTGATGTTGGTTTTCTCAGCAGCCAGTTTGAAGTGTATGTGTGCTTATTATCCAGATTAGAATCAGTAATATAAAAACATGCAGTTAATTTGCTGTTTGAGTGTTTCATTGGAGAAAATGTGCTAACCTTCTGTTTGTTCTGTTTCAGGTACAAGACGGGCAAGAACAAGTGGTTCTTCCAGAAACTCAGATTCTAAATTCACAAACTGGTTTCACAAATAAATGTTTAAAAAATGGATTTTCACTCTCAACTCCTTTTTGTTTATTAATGGGGGAATGCACTTTTCCTCATGTTGTACTGTGTCCTCGTGTTCTCAAAGTATTTATATCACACACTCGTATGGATTACCTTTGGGAGTTTTTCTAAGCCAAATTATTATGAAAATACACTAGAAATATTCACCAGATTCCTGCAAAAGGTGATCAGACTTACTCTTTGTTATGAGGAAACATTCACACCAAATTATCTTGTAATTGTTGTACAGCTGTTTATCCTTGAGGGGAAAAAAACACACCTCATATCTTCTCCAAACAAGTTGTGGTTAATCAAAAGATATTTTACTGTGTTTGGTTCATTAACGGTAAAATAACTGGCTGCACAGTTTAACTGTGAATGGCACCAGTAATGTGAACATTTGAAGGATTGACACAAAGTTACTGCAAATACAAAAGTACAATTTTGACCTGTTTTAGTCTTCAGATTTCCTGCTACTTTATACTTTTATTTAAAAGAACTCTTACACTCCTGCATTTGTTTGACCTCTGCAGATTATTTTCAGATTACGAGTTTGTGTATAAATTTAAAGAATTGAAGGAAGGTTGCTAAAACCAGTTCAACAATGATGAACGCGACTTGGAGAGAAAACTGAACGCGTCAGTAATGATTTTTTTTTTCTTGCATGATGGGCATTCTTGAGAATTTTTTCAGACTGTACGATGATAGAAAAAAGGTTTACAGTACAATTAGTGGTTGATACTTTGTTACAAGTTGTATTCTGATTCAGAGCACATTGAGCTCTTTATCTCGTGTTTGGTATTTTAAGAAGCCTACCTTTGCACATGAGAAATCTCAATCTGCATTTAGCTCTACCTTGTGGCAGCTTTTCCATGTTTGGTTGACAGGTGCCTGTAAAATAAGGAGTTAAGCACAGGGAGGTCAGTGCGGTTAGCAGTGTAAAATTTATTCTTTTTGCTGTAGGACTGAACTCAAAACTAACCTAAGTGTGAAAAAGAAAAGATTAGTGAACTGAAAACAAAGTAAGTTTTTGAAAAAGATGAAAATAGCTGAAACAATACTGTGTTCTTACAAAGTGAAAACAAAGTAAGTTTACAGAAAATACCTAAATTTGTCAACAAGCATCAGGAGGCCTTGGTGTGTTTAAGAAACTGGGATGTCTACCCAACATAAAGTGTTTGTATTGTAATACCTATTTGCCCCTGACAAATAACACCCACGTTATATATATATATATATATATTTTTTTTTAGAAGTCATATTTAAAAAAAAAAAAAAATTTAAATGTCATTCAAATAGAATGATAGATAAGCTGCAACTAAACATTTTCAAACAGTAAAACTGAACTGAGATGAGCAAACTCACTGTGTAAAGTAACTGAATTAAAAACCGGAAGAAAATATATAAAAAATATAAACATATTCCCTCTTGTGCTGCTCCGCAGCGGTTGTAATGTAGAGTTCCGTATTTCCGACAGCGCCTGAATGCAGCGCCCCCTGCTGGTAGAAACCATCATAAACTGGGTATAGAAAGAGGAGCAGGAGCTTCTTGCGGGGAAAGAGAAACTGAAAGAATGAATGTGACTTCAGAGCAGTGATCGTCGGCAGGAGGTAGGTTCACACCGGCGGATTTTTAATAAAAAAATAAACTTTAATGAAACAAATTAAACGCTAATGTGGGTATAATGTGGAAGTTCTCGTTGGAGGCAGTTTTAGGAGATTTATTTCCATATTTAGGGGTATTTAAAGACTTGCTGAGATGTTATTTCTGTGTGTTTGAAAGTAGGCCTGCATTACATTTTGTTGTTATGAAATTTACTTTTCTGTTTTAGCTCTTTGACTCTCAGCCTGTGTTGATCCTCTCTTGTGAAATATATGTAATGCGTTTATTTGGAGTGACAGCGTACCGCACCTGTAATATTTTGTAAATGATGTTTCAGGTTACTTTCACTATGTCGTCAGACGAGGTGAGAGCTCTTTTTGCTTCTTCCTGTTGTTGTTGTTGTTCTTTTATTATTAAAGCGTTTTTATCCACAAGTGTGTGGCTGCTTTCACTCATAAGATTTAGTATTTAACAAGTGTATTACAATGAAAATGTGTGTTTAACCCACAGATTCTCTGTGTCAAACAGCCTGGGTTTAAGGTGTTTACTTACCCTCTGTCTCCATGTTGTGTTTCAGGACTTCTCTCTGGTGGACTCATCACCCAAGGGGTCATCCGAGGACACCTTGGAGGGGATTAAGGCTTCAATCAACAACTACAAGGTGCACTGGAAACTCAGGATTTATTAGAAAGTGTGGCTTCAGTACACTATTAGACAATTTACTTCCAGTTACATACATGTAACATACAAAACTTATTAAAATATCTCTTAATACTGGTACTGAGCTGATGTCTATCACAGCCAGGACACTCGCACATAGATTCCAGAGTCCAAAGGCTTAAATACCTATATACAAGCATGCTATATTTATGCAATATTTATTAGGAGCAAAATGAACACAACTGAAAATAGAATATGGCTTATTAAAAACATTTTTCAGTATTTTAACATATTAAACTCAAGGATAACATTGAAGAATTGTTCTGCAAAAAATACAACCAGAAAGTACTTGTTCCAATTTGTGTAAAGGAAATGTGCACTGTCAGTGTCTTACTGCATGTCATGCACAAGACATCTAAGGTGATTTTTGGATTAATTCGGTTAGTCGATCAACAGAAAAAAACCCAAAAACCAGCACCAGCATTTTTTCCTCTCCAGTTGTAAGGGAGCTGTAGCACTGTCCCCTCATCAGACATAAGAAACCATCTGATGTCTTCACTTTGTGCTCCTGAAAATCAGGATGGACATTTTGTAGATTACATCATAAATGAATAATAACAACAGTCATCAGTTGCCGCCGTGCCAGCTCTACCTTTGTGTCCACAGAAAAAGTATGAACAGCTGATGGAGGAGCAGAAGGAGCTGGCTGCGAGCAGAGATGACCGGCGGGAGCTGGCAAAGCAGTTCACGCAGCGTACCGACAAACTGACCCAGGATCTGGAGAATGACAAGCACTCCTACAAACACCAGCTTGCAAATGAAGAGGTACAGTGTAAAGGTGTTCGTTTCTCAGTGACACTTTGCTCTTATTTTTCCCCCACACAATTAAACCCTCATGGATAAACACACAGACAGGCTCGAGGCTTATTTCCACTGTTTCCAAATGTTAGACATAACAAAAAGGAAACAAGCAGTCAAGACTCAAAAGAAGAGAGTTAAATATGAAATGCAAAATTTAAAATGAATTAAATGATGAAAATGACAAATACCCCACATAATATATATATATATATATATATATATATATAAAAACAATATTTTTTTTGCCTTCTAGGCGAAGCTGGATCAGCTAAAGCAAGAGGAGAGCCAACTGATGGAGGAGATCAAGAGGACCAAGGCTGCTATTAAGGAGGAAGAGGCCAACAAGAACTACCTGAAGCAGCAGACAGACGTACGTTAATCTGACAGGACACGCCTGCGTGTGCAGCCTGACGCACGTTAACCCCTACCTGTTGATTTCAGGTGTTCACCGCTGTGCCAGAGAGGAAGCTCGTCTTCAAGGGAGCGACTGGAAGCCCAAACAACATGCAAGAGTTTGAGATGAAACCACATATAGTTTACCCGATGGAGGGCGGAACGGCACTGATCACATTCGAGGAGGAAGTCGGTGAGTTTGTTGATGCCTGTAAGCTTTAGTTTTATCTGCGTTCGTTAGAGGGAGCAAGTGATAGATGGATAGACGGATAGATATGGATAAATGGCAAACACATCAACATAAAACACACAATACATACAGACACTTTCACTTTTATTGCACCTTAGGAATGTTTTGGCAAGACCAATCCTATTTTCTGTACCAGCTTACACAGTGATTCAAAAGAGCAAATAAAATACATTAAAATACTCAATTCTGGATCTATATTTTATTCTTGGACTCTACTAGAGTAGCTTTGCATGATTCACACTTCAAAATAGTCCCTGTTTAATCTCCTCAGTTCAGGCAATCAGTGCATCCTCTGCTGCATACTTGAGATGACCATCTTAGCGTTGTCCACTCACTTTGATGCAATACAAGAAAAGAGTAGAAAAACTGAGTGTTTAGAGGTGTCTGAAGCCTGAGCTTTTGGCTCACAGTAACCTCTACATACACCAACCTCATTATTTTTCAATATGAGCATCACTGTAATAGTATAAATATGACAGAAAATAAGGAAAATATGTCACCTTTAATAATACAACTCAGAATTTCAGGACAAACTAAATTTTGAGTTCAAACAATAAAAGCATAATGCCTTTTTATGTTAAATCATCTTTTTGTGTTAAATGAGCACCGTGTAACAATATGAATGACAGATTTGAAGGTTTTAACATATCAGCAATCAAAATATTCAAAATATGTAGATGGAAGGCTGTGTAAATTTGACTTATTGTCTTCTTTTAAAAGTTCAGTTTTCATTAGACAGATTATTGATTTAAACATTTCTCATTTTATTTATAGTTTTTAATTGCTCTTTTTTTTTTAAAAAAGTTCTTATAGAAAGAAAAAGCTGCTATTTGAATAAAGATAGTATTATTATTATTCAACTGGACTTCAATCCTAAACCCCTCTGCAGGACAGGGCTCCAGCATGAAGTAAATCTGCAGGATGCATCTTAAGGCTCTCGTCATTTTAGCTCCATTTATATGGTGCAGATTTTATTTTAATTACCAGTAATTGAATAACACACTTCTGAAAGCTGCTTGAACAGAAAAGTCAGTCAGTCTCCTACTACATTGTCAGCCATGTTTTAATATGTAAAATCACAGATCTTTCTGTTTTCCCTGTATCATCAGTGGCAAAGAAGATTCTGGAACTGAGGAAGCATCAGGTGGATCTGGGAGGAGAGTGCAGCATCACCGTGGAGGCCAGGCCGGTTCATCTGATGCTGCCCGAGCTGGTGGAGGTAAGACAAACAACCAGATGAAATCAAGTGCAGCGCTGGCCTCAGTTTAACTGATCTGTGTCCCGTCTGTCCTGCAGATCGACACAGAGGTTTGTCCTCAGCGCATTTTAATCTCCAACCTTCCCAGGATGGCAATGGATAGTATGCTGGACAAGCTGGAGATCCACTTCTCCAAAACTAAACATGGAGGTGGCGAGGTGGATGGATGCGAATACCTGTCTGACTCTGGGACGGCGGTCCTCACATTTGTGCAGAATAACAGTGAGCATCTGAATCTTTAACCCTGATGTTGTACGTTAATCCAGGGTAGAGGGGGATCATTTTAGAAGAACTTTGTCATTGTAAAAATAAGATTTCCTCAGTGTTTGGTGTATTATGATGTTCTAAGTTCTGCATATACACAGTAATCAGAAATGCTGTATTTGAACTCCAGCTGATGAACCTTTTCCTTTTATCAGTTGCCAAACGTGTGACAGAAAAAGAGTTCCATGACATGGAGCTCAAACAAAAGAAGCACACCGTGAGAGTGACTCCTTTTCTGAACGGAAAGATTTCAAACTTGAAGGTAAGCTGAATCTGCTTTTACTGAAATTCTTATAAATTGTATTTTAATAAATCTGACTCTGTGTGTGTGTGTGTGGTGGATCCCCTGTCAGACCAAGATGACTCCATGTCCTCGGACAGTAATGCTGACAGGAATTCCCGACATCATGGAGCGGGAAACTCTGCAGGACCTGCTGGAAATCCACTTCCAGAAAAACACCAACGGCGGAGGAGAAATCGAAGCCTTCCTCTACAACCCGTTGGGTCAGCACGCCTCTGCGCTGTTTGGAGGCGTCTCATCAGATGCACACGAGGAGGAGGAGGAAGAGTAGATATACCGCTGTTGCTTCAAAAAAGGTTCAGGGTTAATATCGTTTGCCAAAAGTGAAGACAGGATCTTTTTGTGAGTGAAGTCAGCACAAATTCATTAAAGTTATTATTTAGAGGTTTTATTTGGCATCAGTAAAAAGGGTGGTAATTTTTCCATGAATACAGTCTATTGATATCAAGTCTGAGATTAAAGTTTCTATAGAGAAAGTATTTAACCTGGGTGTTTTCTGGCTAAATACTGAGGTATTATAGTGATGCAATAACCTTGTTGATTATTTTGCACTTATGTAAACTGCTGATGAAACCGTATCCAGTCTTATTGCATACAGGCGTAAATGGCCTAATGTAACACATTAAACTCTTTGAAATGAAGAAACTTAAGAGTTCTTTTTCCCCCTAAAACAGCTGAAAAATATATAACACGTTCAAGAATAGTTTGAGATTTGACAACAAATTGACTTTCTGGCGGTGATAAGAAGATTAAGAGTTCTTCTTGGTTTGAATATGGTGTTGCTCATTAACAGGGGGCACAGTGGCACAAGAAGTGGTTGTAGCCATTTATTGCACACAGTTCCTAAAGAAGAAAGCACCGTGAGAAGCACAGAATCATAGACTGTATATCAAAGATGGATGTAGCGTTTTGGCTACTGCCATGTTTGTTTGTTTTTTGAGCCAGAGGTTTCCATATTTGGACGAGAGGATGCAGCTGTCAGCTGACACTAGCAAACTTGGTTAGCAAGCTGCATTCATAAAGTGTACAACTGCAATACAGAGACATACATATGTGCTAAATAATCCTAAGTAACAGACTAATAAAATAGTAGAATTTCACTCACCAAAACTGAAGCACAAACTGTACCTCAGAGCAGGCCAGATCATTTCTTAGACAGTTGCACTGACAGGTGTGCCATATCACTGTTTTAAGGCTTATAAATTGTCCATTTGGATTTGGTTAAGACAAATTCCCCCAGCATACAGTTATAAAAGGACAAACCATCCATAGAGAACATGCCTGTATTATTCTAACATGCCTGATTAGCTTGGGTCTTTCCATGAAAAAGGTGGCTGTGTGCATCTTATGTTATTAGAGAAGCGTATGAATGTTTGTATGCACAATTATAGTATCTTTTCCTGCAATGTAATTAGTTCTTTTAAAAAAAATCTCTTATAGGATGTCATGAGGCTCCATTTTATTGTACTGACAAAAGAATAAAAGTTAACTTTCAGAGCACATTTGTGATTTTTGACCATCTTGATAAATGATATAATTCTGACATCTGGCTCTCAAAACGATGAGAAAAATTGTTCATGTACAATAGATAATGTGGCAGGAATGCTTCTGAACTCATCTGAGAATCACATTTTTAGGATTTCTTCAGTATCAATGTAACTCACGGATAGTCTTCTGTACATCCAGTGGCATTACAGCAATACAGTATTGTACTGTACATTTTTTTAAAATTAAAATATTTTTAATTTTAATACTTGAAATTAAAATATTTCAATTTCAACCATAAAAATATATTTGTTGTTTGTTTATTAAATAGCCAGAAATAACAGGAAAATGCATAAAATTCTCTCAAGTAAGGTAACACACACACTCACTTTATTAGGTACACCTGTTCAACTGCTCATTAATGCAACTATCTAATCAGCCAATCACATGGCAGTAAATCAGTGCATTTAGGCATACCAACATTGTCAAGACGACCTACTGAAGTTCAAACTGAGCATCAGAATGAGTAAAAATGTGATTTAAGTGAAACTGGCATGGTTGTTGGTGCCAGACGGGCTGGTCTGAGTATTTCAGAAACTGCTGATCTACTGGGATTTTCCCACACAAGCATCTCTAGGGTTTACAGAGAAAGGTCTGAAAAAGAGAAAATATCCAGTGAGTGGCAGTTCTCTGGGTGAAAATGCCTTGTTGATGTCAGAGGTCAGAGGAGAATGATCAGACAACGAGATACAACCAAGGTATGCAGAAGAGCGTCTCTGAACACTTTGAACCTTAAAGCATTTGGGCTACAGCCAGAAGACCCCACCGGGTGCCTCTCCTGTTAGTTAAGAACAGGAACTGAGGCTACGGTTCACACAGGCTTGCTGGTCTGTTGAGTCTTAATTTCTGCTGTGACATTCAGATGGTAGGGTCAGAATTTGGCATAAATAACTTGAAAGCATGGATCCATCCTGCCTTGGATCAACAGTTCAGGCTGCTGGTGGTTTAATGGTGTGGAGGATATTTTCTTGACACACTTTGAGCCCCCTTAGTACCAACTGAGCATCGTTTAAACACCACAGCCTACCTGAATATTGTTGCTGACCATGTCCATCCCTTTATGACCACAGTGCACCCATCTTCTGATGGCTGCTTCCAGCAGGATAACACGCCATGTCAGAAAGCTCAGATCATCTCAAACAGGTTCTTTGAATGTCACAGTGAGTTCACTGTACTCAACGGCCTCCACAGTCACCAGATCTCAATCCAATAGAGCACTTTTGGAATGTGGAGGAACAGGAGATTCACATCATGGATGTGCAGCCGACAACTAGTGCAGCAACTGTGTGATGCTGTCATGTCAATATGGACCAAAGTCTCTGAGGAATGTTTCCAGCACCTTGTTGAATCTACACCATGAAGAATTAAGGCAGCTCTGAAGGCAAAAGGGGTCTAAACTAGTACTAGCAAGGTGTACCTAATAAAATGCCCAGTGAGTATATATGTGCACCAACAGTACAGTGACCACCTATAGATTTAATCCAGAAAACCCTGATTAAATCTATATTATCATTATCTAGAAGGACTTTGGTCAAAAGCTAAATTTAAGAACAAGTGATTAAAAAAAGACCTGAACTCAAATCAAGTTTATTGTAAAAACAGCCAAATAAAAGTAACAGCACATAAAAAATAAAAAAAAAACTAAAAAAACCCCACAAAACTAAACAGATATTGCTTGAAGTATCCAGCTATATCCCCTAAAAACAAAATCAGCAGCTTTAGTTGGACAGAAGATGAAGAAGCTGACAAACTAAGGTCAGGCATTTAGACAGTGGAGGGGGACAGGTGTACAGTAAGTACGTACAAATAAAGTACATTCAAAGAGAGAAAGTTACAGGTAAACACGTGGTTACACAATCGAGTGCTTTGGAAGACAGTCAGCCACATTTCACATCACAACCAGAAAAAAAATAATTTAAACCCTCTAAAATAACAACACAATCTATTTGCTACTATACATTATTTTTCACGAGTGCACACGAACAAGTGCAGGAGCGACTGCCAGCATCTAACAGTCTCATCTACAGCGTGTAGGCCTTCTGCCGTCCTACAGTTTGTGTGTGCTGATGTTCGCTCAGACCTGGCTCTTGTCTTTTTTTTTTTGTGCTGTCAAAGTCATTACGGAGAAAACCAACAAACATTAAAACCCGCTCAGGATTCCTTTTCTAAAAGCTGAGTCAGACTCAGACGTTACAACCAAGGTCAGTGCAAACTCTGGTGTCCAAGTGACGTGGCCCCATGAAAATTACAGCTCAGATCGCTATGTACACAACAGTAACAAAACATATGCTCTATTCCAGTTTAGGCTACTCACATGTAACAGTTAGAGGTCTTAGATTAAACACCATGAGTTAATATCAACTTTCCTGTTGTGCAATACACGTTAATGTACTTCAGTAACAGTAATTACAGAAGAGGCTGTACTACCAAAGTCCTAAACACCAAATACGTACCTGTGGTTTGTAAATATCTCACCTACAACACCTGAAATATGTCAACTTTGTGCCTGTTTGTTAATGCCACAACGCAGGGTTGATGAAAATGAAAGTATGAGCGCTTGAACGAAGTGTAGCTTGTATTAATGCTGTGTAGTTACTTTCAGGTAAATCTCATGTTCATATTTATCATCTGGTTTGCTTGACTTTTTTCTCCAATAATAAAAATTTCCTCAGAAAAAATTGCTGTTAGTATTGCTTCCAAAGCGGGCTGTTACATTCAAACCACCAACAGTTTTTCTGAGAAAGTAACATCCGTAAAAGTTGTCCGAGAACACAGACGGAGAGAGGCGCCCGCGTCGCCAGGCGGATGAAGCAGGAGTGCGTTAGTTGGATGAAAGGAGCTGCAGTGGGAGGGGGGAGGAGGAAGTGCTGCTGGTCGTACAAACTGAAATTATGGGATTAACTGTTGATACAACCGGCATGTGCAAAATGGCTGTTAAACTACCAGTGGAGCCCATTCGCTTGGTGTGCGTCCATACTGGGTGAAGCACAAGGAACCAGAACAACAGAGGAAAGAGAGGAAAGAGAGGGGGGAGGAAGAAAAAAAAACTGAAATTAGAACTGAAATTCTACTGTTACAGCCATGAGCTGCTTCTAGTTTCAAAATCAATTTACCATTAAATTATTTATGAACCAAAAACAGTGAAAAAAATACAGTTACATCAATAGCAGAATATGTTGTTTTGGCTCTGGACTTTTGTTTGGAACAAACGACTCATAAAAAACGATGACGGACATTTTTCTATTTTAACATTTATAAACCAATCGATTAACAGTTAGTGATTACTGAACTGACATGAAAAATATCTCCTAACTGGCAGTGGTGCTAATCAACATCAGGGATCAGATGTATGTCTTTTCCTTCACATTAACTGGAATATAAAGGAAAATAAAAGGACATGATGGATGCAGCTTTCAGGTCTGAAAAGTGAAGCCCATGCAGAACTGCCTGAAACCTGCATTCTTTTTAAAGGCCAACAGGGGGCGACTGTGGGAAATGGTCCTCCTTGCTCTATAACCTCAGTAAACACCTTCCTGATGGCTTTATGGGCTCAGTTGCTAGTTTGACTTAAATATAACATGAACTCTTTCATAAATTATGGTCCTTCTAAGAGTCAAAGAGGAGGATTATCTAGGATATGCTCATTGGCAAACATCATGGTGGCCACATCCATCTTTTGTACTATTTATGGGCGTGAGAGTGTGCATACCCTCATGTTCTTTATACTAAGCATGCACTTTTTTTTTTGAGTAAGTACAGCAAAGTAAAAATGAAAAATAAAGTGAGGCAAAATTGAACAAAATTGAGCAAATTTAGTCTAGTAAGTATGGTGTATGCTCTTACCTGAATATCGGTAAGTTCTTTGTAGAACCTCTTTGCCAGATCTGGGCCGTTCTCCATGGTGGGGATCTGGTATGTCTGAGAAAAAACAAGGAGGAGGAAATCCTGATGTTACTGGTGATTTCCATGGGTTCCAGGCTTTGGACTGTCAAACATACTCTGAAGGTGTTGGCTATGTTTAAAATGACCATTTTACATATGATTATTTGTCCAAAAATTTAAAAACTGTGTTCATGAAAACAGGAGACTATGTATAAACATGGCTATAATTCCTCAGTGGTAAATGGATAACTTTTGTTTAAACCCCATCTGAAGCTGAGAGCATGCACTTTATACTGTACATATACTGTACATAATATAACTGTAACTTGAATATGTTTTGATGCACAGCTAAAATACAAAGTCACTGCTTTAAAGCTCAGCAAAGCAGAAATGCTAAATGCTCCATGTTTGAAAAAAGGGCTAACAGCAGAATGAGCAACTCACAGGAAACCCAGTATCATCACGTTTGCTCATAAAATATAAACAGCATCAAAGAACCAAGAGGGGAACTCCCACCTTTCCTTTGTAAAGGAGGCTGCCGACGGGGCAGACGACGCAGGCCGTCCCTGCACCAAACACCTCCAGGACTCTCTCAGCATCCAGAGCTCTAAGGAGCTCCTTCATGCCCATAGTGCGCTCCGTCACTTTAAAATCCCCCTAACACAAACACACAAAACAAATGGGATTCAAGATGGGAAGTCGGTTTAATAATAATGCTGCAGTTATTCATTTTTTTTTCAGAATTTTCAGCTGGAACACCCCATTAAATCGGACTTGCCACTTGAAAAATCAGAGAAGCCACACCAACCCCAACTCCACAATCCAAGATGGCAGCAGCGAGCGTAAACAGTAGGAAAACTTCAAAACTTGTAATCTGTATTACCTCTGTTTTACATTAGTAAATTGCTACATAAGCCAAGCACAGAGCACCGACCAGGCTCTATCCACCAACGTGCTGCAGCTGTGGTTTTAAGCCAAAAAACAGGCACTGTGTTGTACTCCAAGTATTGATAGTGAAGGCTGAACGGCTCTACCTTGCTAAGAAAAAAAAAACAAAGCCTGGTTTTCCTACTATTACTACTACTGGAATGCGGTCAGCTTGCGTATGATGTCACTTCCAGCTCCGATGTCCAACTTCTGATGTAAAAGGAAAGGCAGCTTAAGAGCCTTTAAATCTGTTTGCTTGATTGTTTTAGCCATTCATGTGTTAGACTCTTTGCTTGCTGGTCAAGCAACAAGTGGGGGCACATAACGCAATATAAAGTCACAATTCACAAAAAACCCCCAAAAAAACAAAGAGGGTAAACTTGACAAATTGTGTTTTTACTAGTTTTCAGTTGAGCTGATTGTGTCAAAGGTCTGATCCCAAAACTGCGATACCAGATGACAAAATACCCCACTGTGGCTTGTCAGACAGTTTAAATACTGGCAACCATAAGCACTGCGGAGCGTAATGAGAGGGGAGCTGTATTACCTGTGTACCTTCTTACTCACAGGTAAGAAGACGCTCATTTTAATATAAGACAGTGATTAATAATCCACAACTAATCATCTTCAACGGGGTCAACATCAAACAGAGTTTCTAAAACTACTACTTGCTCATTTACAAAATGACATCACCGAACATCATGCTGGGTAATGCTAGCTAGGCAGGTAGAGCATAATAATCTGTTAACAGCTGGGAGGGGCACTGGGACACTGCATTCAACAACTGCAAAGACAGGTGGAGGATGGAAAAAGGAGAGCAGAGATGCTACAAAATAACAGAGAGGAGTTGTTGTATGAAAGACTCGTTTTGGTCCATTTCTGCTCGCGCCGCGTCTGTGCTGGACTTTCACTGTGGGCAGGGCTCAGGCAGCTCCGCTCACACAGCGACAGGGAACCAGGTGAAGCAAAGATAACGTGCAACTCAAAGCTAACAGGTGTTTGGTTTTTGTTTTGTTTTTTTACCTGGAGACGGAATAATTTGTGCCACAAAGTTGGGAAAAATAAATCCAAATAGAGATTTCTTCAAAGCTGTGGAAACATTAACACTAAAGAGCCAGATGTTCAAAACAGAGGCATCAAAAAGTGCCGTTACATCTGACCCCAAAACACAATCAGTCTGTAAAGCACAGATTCTTCGTGCTGAATATTCAGTTCTTGTTAACAGAGACTAAAGGTGGATTATTTTTTATTTTTCTGGCTCTGTGGTTTTATTGTTTTTGTATGTTTTATACTCCAAATACTCCAGACAGAAAAATAAGCCTTTGCAAACCTATATAAATGCTCGTTTATACAGAAATAATGTTAATAAATACAGTGATATACTGTGAAACCACCAGAATCTTAGAAAACACTGAAACATATTTGGGGTATACTGTCCAGCACTAATGAGCATATCTAAAATCTCTTTGCTGTAATAGCAATAAAAAGAATAACAAACAATATTAACTAATTATTATTTCTCCTGCTGGCTCAAGTCTGGATGATTTGGACCTGGTGCAAGAGGTCACCAAGATTTTAGTTTTTCTTCTAACTTCTAACACTTTTTATGTCAGAACAGGGGTCCTGTGTGGAGACATTTCTGGGTGCTGCTACAATGGAAATTTAGTGTCTACACATTTAAAATATGACACTAACTCTCTACTTGAATATCAAAGTGTACATATTGTAATTGATGCTATACTAACAGGTGTCTTGTTCACCTAACCGTATGTGTTTGGTCTCCTCTCTGATGAGCTTACCCAGGCTCTACCCAGGTCCAGCAGTGACTGTCTGGTCACTCCTGGGAGAATAATGCCATCCAGAGGAGGGGTCACCAGCTCTTTCTCTGCAGACACAGGAAAAAGAAAAACAAAAAAAAACAAAAAACAATTTAAAGTGAGTAAAATAAGGAGAGGCTTCATTTCTTCTAAGAACATGAATGAAAGAAAACCCAACGACGGGAAACTAAAAGAATCTGACCTCCTTTCTCGTTGGTCCAGTAGATGAAGAGGTTCATGGTGCCGACCTCGGTGATCTGCTCGTCCTCTCCATACAGCCACAGGACCTGCTGACAGCCCCGCTTCATTGCCTCATTCTGCACTGCTATTGTAGGTCCGTAGTTACTAGAGAGAAAATTAAAATAAGACAGACAAACTGACTTAATACATATGAAGAGAGCGGCTTGGACTGAAGAAAATAATAGAGCCGTTTATTATGTTTGCATTTGGTTTCGTGTAATGCACATTTTGGACACCAGGGGGCAGTCACTGGTAGTGGGGCCATACAGTCTATGAATGGGGCTTTTTCAAAGGAAGGGTTGAATCATTCAGCTGTGCTGCATGACAGCAGGCACATAGGTAAGAGCAGGTAGTGTAGCAGTAACTTTGTTTAGTTAGGCTCACCATGTAAAGAAAACGAAAAGGCAAAGAGACACCTGGACTTTGAACAAACCCAGGTGATGTCCACAGCATGGGTCAGAAATAAGAGCCAACATGTAGTACCCAGTGACTTATTTGTAAGCCTCTACAACATCCCCCCACAAAGACTAAACAAATTAACAGAAAAAAATGGACTGATTTTTTTTTCCCATTAGTTTTTGGTGTATTTTCTCTCCTTGTTTGCCATTTAAATAACTAGTCATCATCTAAAAGTCAGTTTTTCCCCAATGACAGCCTGCAAACTAAAGTGGCCCAACCCAACAATATCGAATAACAAAATTAATAATAAATAATTGTGTACTCATGTGGTGTTCGAATAATTGGAAAAATTTGTTTCTAAGTGGGTGAAATCACACAACTGCAAAAACACCTCTGGAAAGTCTGAGAAAAGCAACTGATTTTTTTGATGACAGTGAAAGCCATAATCACAGCCTGTGTATGAACTCAGTGTGTACACCTGTAAACTTTTTCCACGCAGATCTGCCAAAACTGATCATTAAAAGTTGCTCCTAAATTTTGACAAGTGAGGAAGGCACGGTGACATGTCAGGTTTTCAGTCGAATGAATGTAGAGGGAAAAAAAAAAAAAAGTTTTTCTGCATTTATGACACCAAACCAGCACCTACAGAAAGGTGTTTGTGCGGACCAGGAAGCAACCTGTTGATAAATGTCATGAGTGTGAATAACAGGTTATAAAGAACATCCTGACAAATACCACCAGTGTGACTTACAGAAACATCACAATAAACAATGAACAATGAACAATGCAGTTAAGACTCCATTCGTGAGTCATACTTGGCTGCACTAAGTGCCAGACAGAAAGTCCTGACATACACTTACCGGACACTTTATTAGGTATACCTGTTCAACTACTCGTTAACACAAAAATTTAATCAGTCAATCACATGACAGCAACTCAATGCATTTAGCCACGTAGACATGGTCAAGACAACCTGCTGAAGTCCAAACTGAGCATCAGAATGGGAAAGAAAGGCGATTTAAGTGACTTTGAACGTGGTATGGTTGTCGGTTCCAGACAGGCTGGTATTTCAGAAACTGCTGATCTGCTGGGATTTTCCCAAACAGCCGTCTCTAGGGTTTACAGAGAATGGTCTGAAAAAGAGAAAATATCCAGTGAGCGGCAGTTCTCTGGGGGAAAATGCCTCGTTGATGTCAGATCAGAGGAGAATGGCCAGACTGCTTCGAGCTGATAAGAAGGCAACAGTAACTCAAATAACCACCAAGGTACGCAGAAGAGCATCTCTGAACATACAACATGTCCCACCTTGAAGCAGATGGGCTACAGCAGCAGAAGACCACACTGTGTGCCACTCCTGTCAGCTAAGGCTACAATTCACATGGGCTCACCAAAATTGGGCAACAGATTGGGAAAAACAATGTCTGGTCTGATGAGTCTGATTTCTGCCGGGACATTTGGATGGCAGGGCCAGAATTTGCAGCAAACAACATGAAAGCATGGATCCATCCTGCCTTGTATCAACAGTTCAGATTGCTGGTGGTGGTGTAGACCACAAAAAAAAGACGTGGTGTAGACGTCAAAACTCCAGGAACGTGTGCAGTAAATGAAACAACTTTATTACTTGGTAGCATTCTGGCTTGTGGACTTCATCAGGTTCTTCATAATCAGTACCCGATACCTACTTGAATTAAGAAAGTTTGTTCTTCAATTTCATCTTTATTTCAAATCATAAAATGAAGGGTAGTTGAGTGCAGACCCACAATTATGAAAACTGTCACGGTTCAAACATTTAGCAACCAAACCGGATCTATATTAACAGATAAACCAGCAAAGAAATGACAAAATTTGCAGGATACAAATGCTGGAAATACTCAGGAGTGACAAATCTTTACCAGGGATACTTCTCATATAGTTAATGTTAAAAACACTAAAAACTGCATATCTATTTTATTTTTACTCTAAAATAACAGCATCAGTTCGGCTCGATTTTCTTCCAACAGTCAATGCACAATAACACCAAACAATCAGCTAAACGCCACCAAAAACCTCAGTTACTGGAAAGAGTATTTAGAAATACGAACACTGTCCTAAGTGGTAAGGGGAACTGTTCATCTATCCAGACTGCATTCCTCCATCTAGGCTGAAAATTCCCTTCACATCAAGCATGAATTGAGACCCTCTGGATTAGTTTGTGATATTTTCTTGAGAACATCCAAGATAATGTCTCATAATGTCTTTTTTTTTTTTTATTTCACTTTGATATGTATTAGTGATTAGTGAAGATTATGTATTAGTGAAGATATAACTCAAAATGTCCAAAATGTCCAAAATGTCCAATTTTGCCATATCTTGGAATATAAGGAATATTTCTAAAAATTCCTGGATCCAAATCCAGATTGACTCCAAAAGCTAACCAGTTCTAAGTTGTGCCAAGTCCCAACTTTGGTAAGTGATGCAAATCTGTCCATGACTTCTTAAGTAATCCTACTAACAAACAGACAAACTGAAGCTATAAAATAAACTCCTTGGCGGAGGTAATAAATAACGTAAGTACCCTGAATTACTCTCAGCTCCACTGGAGTCCTGTGACTACTGGTGCTAAATCAGGCCTGATAGCTGAAGTGTTTACTCCCGTCTGATGGGAAGAGAGCAGATTTTGTTGGCTTAGTGAGTCGAGTGGGTGTTCAGTGGTGTTATGTAAGCACCCTGGAGCTGAGCAGGTGCTGGTGTTAGGACAGCAGGGTCACGTGGAAGCAGGGCTGTGATTGCAGGCTGCGTGGAATCAGTGGAGATTACAGGAACGCTGGCGGTTTGCTGAAAAACTGCTTTTGTTTTCTGCGCTTGTCTGAGCTCATTCTTGTGATTACTTTTGACCCCAACACGCGTTTGTCACTGCAGACGTTTTTTTTTTTAAAGCACAGGTGATGGCTGCGGTCCATTAATGTACCCTGTGAACCAGTTCCATCAGCAACGCTGAACAATCTGTAAAGCTGCTTTTAATAAGGATACATCTCATTTACAGTAACCACAAACCCTCTCCACCTCCTAAAATAACACATCAGCTCTTAGAGAAGAAGAATTTCTTTTTTTGGCACTGAGGCTGCCTTTTTAGTCTTCACCAGCAAAGAGGAAAATTCACATAGTTGTACTCCATCCAGATCCACCACTGAATGAAAACACATCTGTGGTGTGGAGCACTGCAGAAACTCTACCAGACTGTGACCGTGTTATGAAGCTGATAAACTACTTTTGATTTTTATTGATGGATTGATTACAGTGCTCTAATTGTGCAAGAAAAAAGCATCTGTGTTTGTTTTTTTCCTAAACTTCTTTATAAAATGTAAAATGTGGGTGGTATAAATCATTAAGCCCAATGAATTTTTTTTTAATACTGGGCCTCATGCAAGAAAAAGTCATACAGATTTATTCCAAAGGGATACAAACACATAAGTGATTTTCCTTTAAGAATTACTTATAGCGGTGTTTAATCATTTATTTTGTTCACTTGCTTACATATATCAGTTGAGTTAGTTTTGCATCATCTATGCAGTTTTGTAGCTGCAACCTCCATGGTAGCTTGTGCTTTTGTGTAACACATTGTGCTTCTACCTGGAATGACAATGAAATGTGCTATATAAATAAAGTTTTGCTCACTTACTACAGTGCAACCTCATGTACAGCAGTGGTTGAGAAGCACTGCTGGGATATTGGGATTTTATACGAGTCAAACATTATTACTGTAATTGCACAGAAAGCAATGAAATAAATTTCACTATATTAGTTGCTACCGAGGAGAATATTATTTGTTACAAGGTAAATCTGATCACTTTCTTGTGTGGAGGAAACCACAAAAAAAAAACCAAAAAACAAAACATGTAACTGTCAGGAGAAATTAGTGTGAAAGCTTCCTTTTTTTATGGCTTCAGCTGGGCCGGGGATGTCAGCAGCCTTCAGCTGGAGTGCACCATTTGTTGGGAGGTATTAACCTTGCTGGTGCCAAGAGAGCTAAAGAGGCAGTTGGAAACCAGTTGGACGCTAGTGGAGCTTATTTCAAACAAAAGTGCCTGGGAATTTTCTGCAGGCATGAATAGAGGTGTGACATTTTGGTTTGCTTTTTGGTGTACCTTGGGTACAAAACGTTTTCTCCGTTGCAAGGTGCTCAAGGACTTCAAGCTCGACTGCTTTGATGCACAAAACCTTCCCATAACCAGAGCAGGACAGACAACAAATGCATACTTAGTACTGGTGACATTCAGGAGGGCGAAACATAAAGGGACTCTGATTCTGACTCTGAAGAACTCACAAGTAAACCTCAGTGAAGAAAGCAAGATTAAATTTAACCTGCCATGTCTGAGTTAAATGAAGGAAGATAAAAACTCACCCTCCCATCTTGTAGGCCCCGACACCTCCTTTCCAAGCTCTCACAAATGCAGGATCTGCCAGCAGGGAAACTGGGTTGAAGGACCCTGTTGTAAAGTAGGGTCCCACTGGGCCGATGATGACGAAGATCATAGCTCTTCCTGGACGAGAAACGCCGAGAGACGGCTGGATGAGGGGTGAGAAGAGACGAGAGAAGGCTGTTAATGAGGAGCAGGACATCAGTATTCTCTAAAAGCAGAACTGAATTCTAAGCACATCCAACACATCCTGATTTAATTAACCCAGCTGAGGTGGAAACCTGCACAGGCGTGTGAGCAAACCGTTTAGTGAAGCTTAAGCTCACCTCAGTTCCAATGAAAGTTGGTCTGATGTAGAGGCTGGCATCCTGGGAGTATGGGACCCACTCCTGGTCGATCTCCACCAGCTTCTTGATGCACTCCAGCAGTTCACTTTTATCAAACAGCTGCATGGAGAAAAGACATTTAACAGTAAGCTAGTGGCCTTTCATCACTAAAACTGACATTATTTTTTATCTTAATACAATTATAACACAGTATGACCCACAGCTATGGTACCGTAGCAATGGTGGAAAGGAGGTCCCTAAACAAACTATTATCCATCATGGATAACCCGGAACGCCCTCTGCACCACTCCACACTGTCTCAACACTTAACACTCTGTTATACTGACACTTTAATGCCATCTGACATTTGCTGTGCTTTTTTTTTTTTTATCTGCATTTTAGGGGGTCAAAACATTTCATGTAAAGTATAAAATATAAATGCATTTATTTTGAAAGTTCTTGGTAAAAGGAGAAAATAGATGAGCCCACATGTTCACCAGGTATGACGATCCCTGTTCTGAAGTTTATCTTTCCACAGTTTTCTTTACACCCCCCCCTCATACTTCTACTCTTCACTCCAGATAAGGGAACAATGCAAGCTTCTACAGACTAGCAGCCAGGCTGTCCTTGAAGCCTTTGTGGAGGCAGAACAAAAAGGCGCCAAACAGAAGATAGTCAAGGATTCGTGCTCCGAAAGACTTTACATGACCTGACCCTTTAAAATACATATATGCTGTACACATACAATATGTTAGAGATACTTTTTGAAAAAAGAAAACAATGGGGGTCGACATGTATTACCTTTACAGCAGTGTATTATACAAACTGGTTAGCAACAAAACGTGAAGAAGGTGCTCTTCTGCTCAGCTCTGAGGCTACTCTGCTGCATGTGCTGCAGACAGTGCTGAGATCACTGTAAACAGTGGAGTCAGAGCTGCTCTGCTGGATGTAATGACACCTTTTTTAAATTACCACAAACATCTTTTTCTCACATTATGGCCTGAAAATACAAAAGGCTTTTTATATCAGTCCATATCGGACAGGATGTACGCTGATACAGATATATATGTTGATGTGCAGGGAAAGATTTGATATTAAGCAAGCAAATGTCAAATGTCAATTTACTTACCTCGTGCGACACAGAGTTTCGCAGTAAGTTTTCATGATATTTAACCATAAAGGCATCTTATTTTTAGGGGAGTTTTTTGTGGCATATATAAATCATTTGAGTGAGTTTTTAACTGTTACATTATGATATTTTTAGGGTATTTTTTTTTTTTTTTTTTTTTTTTTTCACCATTTTTGTGG
>VUQI01009451.1:3128-24508 GCA_015106735.1 Paratilapia polleni
ACAAAAAAAAAAAAAAATTCAAGAAAAAAAAAAAAAAAAAAAAAAAAAGAATGGTAAGAAAACCAAGAAAAAAAGAAATCAGTCAAATTTCCTCAAGTTATTGCAAATTTTTACAATATGGGAAAGAATACAATTCTATAAAGCAGCACTGCAATAATAGATAGTGTATGTACAGTCTTTTTTTTTATTCCTTGCATTCTTCCTTATCATCTGGTGCCTAGATTACCCACAATACAACATGACCACTGACTATACAAATGATGATTTGAATGTGTTATACCCATACATGTACTGTATTGAGATAGGTGGGTACGGGAACAGGGTGGCACACTGGAGCAAGCAAGCCTCTTAGCAAGAAGGTTCTGGGTTCAAACCTTCTGGTTGGCTAGAGTTTTCATGTTCTGTTTATGCCTGTGTGGGTTGATGGATGAATAAAGTGCTCCGCTACACCTTGCCACCAACTGTGGTCAATTATGGTCTTGTAACTAAAACATCCCTAGCAGCCCATAAAAGAATTTTCTGTTGGCAAGACACCTCTAATGGCTCAGTCACACTAGAGCAAAAATAGGACGCCAACAGCCTTGCGACTAGGAACACTGCACAGGTCGCCTGGTGGGAGACAACCTGTCTCCAAACAATTGTGGTCCGACTTTGACTAACGGCAATCACATCCATGACTGGCAAAGGTTTGCAAATAATTGCCATCTGATTTCTAAACACAGACAGATAAACAGAGTCAGACTGCGCCGATGAGCGCAACTCATCTGTGACATGCCTCTTTGCAAAAGGGGACTCGACTCAACTGGGTTCCAGCTACTGAGCACCTGGTCTGCTCAGTTTTAGAAGGTAGAAAACTTTTTGGTTCTTGCACTGGGCAAACAATTTTCACTCAAATTAGTGGGCATCATTTCTGAGTGTACTATCCAGTTCTCCTTAATACCATGGTTATGCTGCTATTAGCAATGCAGCCTGGAGCTGCTATACAGATCACTTTTTCTAACTCCACACCCCCAGATTTTTTTCCTCAGACCCAACTGTTTTTGAATCAAGTGACATCACATTTATCAGTCTTCACAGTGTGCGTACCAAAGGCTGTATAAAACTTAAATATGCAGCTGTATTTCCTAGCACCTGTAAACAGACTTTGTGGTGTAAAATTTGTGGAGCTCCCCTCAATCTTCAAGAGGCGACCTCCTTTTGGGAACTGTACCTTCCAAGGCAAGGCATTTTGTTTGCAGTGGTAGGATGGCTGTTTGAAGTCTAATAAATGTCCTTAAGGTATGCCACTGGCAGTGTGAAGTTAACAGAATAGTTCTCTGTAGCCCACTTCTCATCTCCACTTGATACACATAACACACCAGAATCTCTGTCTCGACATGTCACCGGTCAAGTTACATTGAGCGTACTAGTAGGCGCTAGGTTTTGACAAAGAAAAACGGTGTTTGGACTGTCTGATCTGTAAACTGCACAGTTTAGAGATATTGCCTAAAGCATGTAATATGCTTTGGGCAATATCTCATGCTTTTAAAAACATGCTGATTTTTCTTAACAAGGACCTAGTACATGGTGTTCAATTCTCGCATCTTTTTACAAGGTCCTTAACTACAAATGTAGCTTCTTCTTCATCTTCTTTTTTGTTTTGCGCTCCAAATAATAATAATAAAAGGAAAAAAAACCTTTAATCACTAAAAATGACCAATTGGACATGACAGGTAAAACCTAAGGCAAAATTAAGTTTTTGTTAAGTGGTTTGGTAGTTTTATTAGCAAGAAAAGGTACAACAATAGACCTGGGTCTATAACTACTCATGTCAATCACTAGATTGCTATTGTGGCTAATCACAAAATCAAACTCAGCTATAATCTCAACGAGTCAGAGCTGATGTCAATTTGTATGCAAGATGACAACTTGAGTGCAAACACATGCCAACCACACGCTAAGACGTAATGAAACTCTGAAGAGTGCGACGCAATGGAGAATGTTCGCCTTCAAAGTAAAAGCTGCATCTTTTGAAACATGTTGGTCAGCAGTAAGGCACAACTTTTACTTTGAAAGCAAACTTTCTCTGTTTCCAGTTTGTGGCGTTTCACTGCTGCTCGGTGGTTAGTGAGTGTTTGCAGACAAGGTTTTTCAAGGTTTTCAGTGCAGCACCCTCTTTGTGACCGATTTCACCCAGCGACAGCGAGCACCCACTCGTCAACAGGTCGGGGAATACACATTTTTCCTTGGCGACCAGAGGTTGCCAGGGGGTCGCTGTTCAGTCTTTGGGCCTGTGTGACTGAGGCCTAAACAGCTTTACTTTGCCTACAGTTACTGCAAATATGCAAGCCACTTTACAAGCAACTTCCAACCCAGCTCCTCCTTTCATGCTGTATCTGAATCAGTGTCATATCTGTTGTCACTGATGCCTGCTCTGCTCTGTGTTGGGTGCTGTTCTGCTGCTCTCTGCCTTAGGCTTTTCATGTATGCACATGGGAGGGCAAGGAGGTTCCAGAACAGAGCCATGCCATCAGTGTTTTCACTGTGACGGTCCTGAAATAGAACATTATTACTTCAAGTAAATATCTAGCCATGAGTATAGATCAGGCTTTTAGCAGAAATTCTGAAGTATCTGCTACTGAGACTTTTGGAAGTAAATGGAATTCTACTTGAAGTTTTTTGCAGAATGACACTTAAAAGTATTTTTCCTTGTTATTCAGGATAATCCAGAGATCAGAGTGCCAACAATTCTCACAGTATTTTCTTACCTTTAAATACCAGTACCAAGTTCAAACTGTTGCCAGGTTTGTGGATTATTCAAAGTAACCACATCATCATTTCAGGAGGAAACACTATTTGAATTTTTCACATTTCATTTTTCTGCACTAGACAGAGCAAGTGCACACCAGTCAGACTGAGCACTGTTTAATAATTAAGTGTGTGAACTGTGTTCGAATTAGCAATTATACTGTAGCCTGAACAGCAACCCATTAGCTGTACTGTGTATTTACTCTAATACTTGATCATTCAGCAGAGCTCCTGAATACCTAGTGAACAAACGCAACTAATTTTGAAGTAAAGATGCAGAGTTTCACTGGTAAAATGGTCTCCGGTTCATCACGGCCAACATAATTATTACTGTAATTAAAACTCACACAAACTTTAGCAAATAGTAATTGAGATGTGGAGGTGTGTTCACCTGCATGTCATCTCCATGGATATGTTTTCGAACTCAGACAGACAAAAGTTGCTTTCCTCAGATTGATAATTTAGAGAGAGAAAAAAAAAGTTTGTTCCCTTTAGTAACAAACACTGACGAAACAAAAACCTGTGACACGAACTGTGAACATGTCAGTGAACACTAACATGTAATGTGAACCACTGATAGAGCTGAGCAAGGCGGGCAGGTCCAGAGTGGTTTGCTTTTATTTCATTAAAACTTTGTCTGTGAATACGCTCCACTAAAGCGCACCATCAGCTGACAGGAGTAATTACACTTCCATATTGGAGGACTCATAGGAGACTGAATTAAATAATTGAAGGCTACATTTCGTGCTTACATGTTGCATATTCCCAAATCAAAGGTTCCAGTGGAGTTTGGTTTTTTTTTTGTTTCAAAACAAAGAAATGTAATTTTACATTCAGTGTAAGCCTATCGGATTGTGGGTATTCACATGACCATAATGTGCTGAATGAACTTCCATCTTATGATACAAGCTAAATTCTGGAAGAATTTAAACTCTACAACTGATAGGTCCCAACACCCACACAAGTTGCCTGTTAATGCAGGGTTCACAGATATAAACTCATGACAAATGAAAGGGTGACAGGATCCGGTGGCTCTGTTATACTGCAGGGGGACACTTAGCTGACATGGTTTTTGTTTATTTGTCCTATTAGAGGGAATGGCCACTGCAAATTATTACAAAGCTGTTTTGAGTTATGATGTTTACTCTGTGATGAAACATTTTCTAACTGGATTGTAGTAGAGTCTAACTGGATGCCTAATCCAGTCTAACTGGATGCCTAATCCAGTCACCACATCCCAACCAAGTGAACACCTATGACCGACCTTTGGACCGAAGTACTCAAACTTTAGTCCAAAGTGTGTTGAAAAAGCTGAAAAAAAAAGAAAGGAAAAATAGCAGGGAATAAGTGTATGTCCTTAAGCAAAATATTCACTTTGCTGTACTGTATGCACAAGAGCACCCTGAGTCAAAGTCACTTGTCAATGTCATGAACATGTAGAAAAAGTAACATGACAGGAAAGAAGGCAAAACATGTTATGCTAGTCTGTTTGTACGGTGCTGAATCAATCATCAATTAAATACTTATTTTCTGTCCCGATGAGTTACGGCTTTTGGTTGATCTTATTGTTGTCCTGAGATTGTGGAGTTTAAACTTGGCATAAGATGGCATGGAAATTTGACAGAGCACACAGGGTCAAACAAGATTAACAAGGACCTCTCATAACTTATTTAATTTCCAAATGATGACCATCCTTTATTGTGAATCATTCCTTGCTCTTTCTCTCTCCGTGCTTTCGGTCTCTCTACTGTGTCCTCTCAAATATCTGCAACAACAGATATGACATTGATTAAGTCAGGCACAGCATGAAGAGGAGGAGATGAGGTGGAGGTGGGTTGCAAAGCAGCTTGCAGGTGTGCTGGAACAATGGACAGGCTAAAGCAGCATAAACAGTGTGCCCTATATGGGATAGCTAACTGGATGTGTAAAAGGGTATCAGCTAAGCCATCAGCTGATGTGGGCTGGCAATGAGAACAGCTGATCGACCGGGGTGACAACTGAGCTTGACTTCTTAGGCCTCAGTCACACAGGCCTAGAGACCTGTTGGTGACCTCCTGGCAACCTTCGGTTGGTAAGGAAAAATGTGTATTCCCTGAGTGGTTGCTGGAGAATGCTGGCTGTCGCTGGGTGAAATTGGTCATATAGAGGCTGCAGCACATAAAACCTCATTGTGATTGCTTTGGTTGCTAACAGATTGCCGCAGTCGCCTGTAGTTTGTATGGAAGACACTGATTTGTCTGCAAACACTCACCATTTACTCTCTGAGCAGTAGTGAAACTTGAAAAAGTGTGACACAAACCGGAAACTGAAAACTTTCAAAGTAAAAGTTGTGACTAACGGCTACAACCAACACATTTCAAAAGGTGCAACTTTTACTTTGAAGGCGAGCATTCTCCATTTCCGGTTTGCATTGCACTTCATAGTTTCACTATCACTTGGCAAGTAGTTTCCAAGTGTTTGCAGACAAGTCAGCATCTTTCATCTTTCATCTTTCAAATTACTGCCAACCGCGACAAACCTGCTAGCGACCAAAGCAATTGCAAGGAGGTTTTCAGTGCAGCATCGTATACCTCTTTCAACAATTTCAAGCTAGTGACTGCCGACAACCTCTAGCAACTGCCTCTCTCTCATAGTGTGTCTTTTGTCTTGTCTCCCTCTGCTCTCTTCTGTTTCTCCTCACCCCCAACCGGTCGCGGCAAATGGCTGCCCCTCCCTGAGCCTGGTTCTGCCGGAGGTTTCTTCCTGTTAAAAGGGAGCTTTTCCTTCCCACTGTTGCCAAGTGCTTGCTCATAGGGGGTCGTCTGATTGTTGGGGGTTTCTGTCTAATATTGTAGGGTCTTTACCCTAAAATATAAAGCACCTTGAGGCGACAGTTGTTGTGATTTGGTGCTATATAAATAAAACTGAATTGAATTGAATTAACCACTCGCCAACCAGTCGCAGAATACGCACTATCCCTAGTGACCAGTGGTTGCTAGATGGTCGCTGACTGGTCTCTAGGCCTGTGTGACTGGGCCTTAGTCTGCCTGAAATAATGCTGTAGTTCATTTCTGGTGGTTACTGTCTTCAAGACAGAAATAAATTCTGGATGTCAATAATAATATTCACACTGAATCTGGCATGTCAAGAACTTGAACAGTGATTTGACTGTTGTCCTGGAGGAGCGTGAATGTGCACTCATGTTCATGACTGCAAGTGTGGGTAACTGGGCACGCAAGCATGTGAGCATAAACTGCAGATGATATCTTTAATTTATTTTCACACAGCAGACCACAGTTTTAAACAAAACTGATCCCATTGCATCCAACACAGTAAGAACACGGGTGTCACAGGGACCCATAAGTGCATTTTAGAACCACATTAAACTAGAAACGAAACAGTCATGATCAATTTGTGTGGCTTACCTAACAGTTTAATTAGGAGGTAATCAGATACAACATGCTTAGTTCTGCCAAATGTTTTACTTTGGAAACATAAATGGAAACGAAAAAAAAAAGTTGTCTCGCAAGTTAGTCTCACAAATGGTCCTGTTTGATTTGTGGATGGTACATGAGGCGGATAAAATTGGAGTTATTTACATGACTCCCACTGAAATATTCAGCTAAATGATGTCTTTGCCATAGTAACAAATCAGCTTTGACTCCCGCGTGCCAAACTCATTACTTAACGCGATTACGCAGGTCTAATTGACGGCTGTAATCACGTCTCAGCCAGATTCTCCACACTTCTGGTCTGGGTTCTTCCTTTTTTTGTGTGACTATTTGTCCTTGGCGTGGTAATAAATGGAAGATGGAGGAAAAAAAAAAAGAAAAGAATCTTCAGAGGAAAAGTAGAAGGAAACATTTTAATGAAATTCATTACAGTGGTTGGGGAGGTGGGGTGCCGCTGTGTTTTGTTGCAGTTAATCAACACACGCAAACACTGACGGCTCTTAAGTGTACGTACAACACGACTCCGAACAAACACCTTGCAGGCCCGCTCCTGGTGCGAGTTCTTCCGATTTGCCCGGCTGGCAGTGAGCGACCTAATGACACTGCACATTTTCTCCTCTTCCTCCCATAACAAGAACAGCTTGTTCTGCTCTTGTCTAGACGCTGGCAGAGGGAGGAGGGGCAGGAACACAGATCCGATTCAAAGAACAGACCAGCATGACCGTTCTTTGGAAAGAGCCCTCTCCCCTCCTTCTGAGTGGCAATTAGTGAAGCCTCGGTGACTTGCCCAGCCTCTCCTCTCCTCGCTCTGTCTTTCATTTTGTCTCAACTATTACTCTGATCGTCTGTCTAGCCCCCCTTTTTTTCAGTCTCATCTCCTCTTCCGTCTATCCTCAGCTCTCCAGCTCTATTACTCTCTATTACTCTCCCATCTTGTCTGTCCCATCTTGTCTTCCTTCCTCACTTTGTCCATCTTCTCGTGGTTTTGCTTTTACTCTCCCATCTCCTGGCCACCACCTGTCTCCTCCACTGCTCTTCTTTTTCTTCCTCTCAAGCAACACTCAAGATGTCACATGAATTTGAAGAAAAAGTTCCAGTGAAATGAAACAACAGTTAACTTGCCCCCCTCTTACAAACACAGACACACACAAGTTAATTAGTGTGGCATGAACATGTTAGACAGAGGTTCAAGTTCTGCTAAGATCTGATCAGCATATGCATTAACCTGAAGAATAAAAAAAAATAAGCAGGAGGCAATCAAAAGCACTCATAAGAGCTCTGTTAAACAAGAAGATGGTCTACTATATGACAGCGTAAGTGAAAGTACATGAGAGGTCACAGTCGAGAGGTATTTTATAGTCAGAAAGAGCTTTGTTTGTTAGAAAAATGCACTTCTTTTACTGATAAGCTATTTTTTTTCAAGACAATATAAAACCTTGACAGTTTAAAACTGCACAGGCAATTCTGAAAATCTTTTGAAATGCGTCTTTTCTATTTAAGCTTTTGATTTTGCTCATTATATTTGGCACAGTAAGTCACAAAGAACTCTTATGCATCTTTAGAGCACCTTTTTAGAGAGCCATAGAGATCAAAAGGCTTGCACAACAACAGAAGCAAAAGTGTACTTTATTATAACAGAATATTCTTTTAAGCTATGAAAAAAGTGAATTTTGTAAACTTTGTATTAAAACACTGCAGCAACAAGTTGTTTTCAGTGTTCAGTTCATTAACTTACCGTCTTCTGTGTGTGCTTTCTTCATCTCTGTGTTTTCAGCTAAATGTCAAGGGAATTTAAAGTGAAATGAGAAAACTATTGTTTAACTGCTTGAACCCCATTATAATCTTAAACCTCCATGCTACCCAGCCAGAATTTGTATAAACAAGAAAACACTTCCAAAAATAGCAAATACAGTTAGGTCCATAATTTGTTGGATGAAGTCACAGTTTTTAGAATTTTGCCTTTATACACCACCACATTGGAAATCAAACAATCAAGATGTGACTGAAGTGCAGACTTTCGGCTTTAAATCAAGGGGTACAAAAGTACTGAATTAACTGCCTAGGAATTACAGCCATTTTTATATACAGTCCCACATTTTCAGAGGCTCAAAAATCATTGGACAAACTAATATAATTCTAAATATAAGGGTTGTTTTTAATACTGATGAAAATTCTTTGCAGCCAATGACTGCCTGAAGTCTAGAACCCATGGACATCACCAAATCCTGTGTTTCCTCCCTTGAAATGTTCTGCCAGGCCTTTACTGCAGCCACCTTCAGTTGCTGCTTGTTTGTGGGTCTCTATGCCTTCAGTTTTGTCCTCAGTAACTGAAAAGCATGCTCTACTGGGTTAAGATCAGGTGAGTGGCCATTGAAGAATATCCCATTTCTTTACTATGAGAAACTCTTGGGTTGCTTGTGCAGTATGCTTTGGGTCATCATCCATTTGCACTGACGCCCTGTCCAATCAGTTTTGCAGTCACATCATCAGTAAACACTAGTTATCCAGTTCCACTGAAAGCTATACATGCCCATGCCATAACATTACCTCCACCGTGTTTGACAGATGATGTGGTATGATTCAGATCACGAGCCGTTTCTCTCCTTCTCCATACTTTTCTCTTCCCATCATTCTGGTACAAGTTAATCTTGGTTTCATCTGTCCAAAGAATTCTTGCCAGAATTGCGCAGGTTCTTTTATAGTATGTTCCAGATTAAGTCGGAAGTTGGAATTTCCGAGTTCCCAGTCAAAATCTTCAACTGGAACGCCCCCTCAACTCGTATTTCCAACTCGGAAAGTTGGAGGAGCCCCACCAGGAAATGCAATTTTTTTTACCTTTCACTTTTTTATCAAGATCTCAATGTTGTTGAGCTATCTGGCAAATGTGTATTTTGAAAGTCTTTTTAAAGAGTTTCTTTGGATGGGATGTGATGCTATTTTCATGGCTATATTAGGGCTGTATGTGGACCAATTAGACTGACTAAGTACAGCTCACTTTTCAGTGACTATTCTTAAGGCAAATAAAGGCCATGACTAGATTTGGCCTAGAAAACAACATCCTTGGATGTTTGCTGCATAGCTTTTTATTAGCTTTTTAAATATGTATCTGCATATGTAAACAATGACTGGTGCACAGAGCAGGAAGACTTGAACTGGACTTCCATTATCTGTTACAGTTGTGGTCAGGAGTATACATGCACTCGTCATAGGCATGAATGTCATGGTAATTTGGGGCTTTTAATGATTTCTTTGAACTGTTCTTTTTCCAGGGTAGAATGATCGTACAGCATACATCTTTAATGACTTTATAAAACAAGAATTGGGTGTACAAGTTTGAATTTATTTTGGATTTTCTATAATCCACACAGGGTCAAAAGTATACATACAGGCTCAAATATATACATACATTCACTTAAATCTTTTAATAAATGGTGCTTATAGTGAAGGTTCTACAATGTCTCTGTAGCCCTGAAAAATGGGCTGCTGTCCCCTGGAGGTTAAGAGAGAAGATGTGCCAATGGGTTCCCAGACTGAGTTTGTTTTAATTCTATGCTTTGGTCTGCTGTGGAGTAGATATCCCAGTAATTAAACATTCAAGAATTGTAATAATATGGATTATTAGTGGTAAGAAGTAAATGTTAGCTTCTTACTGCTAAAACTTTATCCACAATAACTAAACAGGCTAAAAAGGACAATGACCTGTATGTCCACATGTGCTTGAGTAGTTCCAGCAATTTCTAAAAATCTTAGCTGGCCAACAGGCGGGGCTGCCAAATAAGAGGATACCAGTCCTTGATGGAAAAATACAGTGAAGGTCATGGGCTTCCTACACTCACAGAACAGTGTAATTTTCTCCACATTTCAGCACTGACATTAGTCCACAAACAAAAGGAAAAAAAAATCAGAACTCACTTCAGGTGGGTGTTGAAAGTTGGCAACCCTGGATGTGACACAGCTAACATGAAAGCCTCCTTTGTTTTTGACTGCCTGGCTCTCTGTTCTCTCAGCGGTTAGCACTGTCAAGACACTTTGCTGTTGTTCAGTGCTTCAAATTTAGGTGGCAGAGTTCACAATTCAAAGTTGTACTCCGAGCGCAATATTCAGATCCATTAACCACAAAGCAGTTCTTTGATCAATAACAAACAATTCATCATTTGTTATTTGTTACATAAAAAGGGGAATTATAAGAATATTTTGTAAAACAAATGTTATTCCATTAATAAACTGTTGAAATTAAACAGTCAGAAAGTTTAGTCATCTGTTTAAAAACAGATGAATGAATTCATAAAGTCATAATGGAATTTTAAAGTAGGAAATAACAAAGTGGACTGAGAATACAGGTTTTAAACATGCATTTAAAAGGGATATTCCCTTCTCACTCTGATTTCCCAGCTGCTTTCTCTTTTCCTATTAACTATTCAGTTTGCCTAGTTATTGAGCTTTCTCCTTTCTCCCCATATTCTCAATTCAGTTTTTGAATGCAGGCATTTATTTCTTGTTTTAAACTGCATTTTCAAATGGATTTTGAAATTCCACTATTTATTTATGAATTCAATCATGTATTTTGAAATGACTGTTAATTTGTTTTGTAAATCTTTTTTTTTTAACTATTTATTGATGTAATAATAACATTTGTAAATTCTTTTATGATTCCTCTTTTTATTGTCTATTAAAATACTAAATAATTAATTCATTTGTAATTACATTTACTTATGTACGCATTAATAATCAGTTTGTCTTCCAATTTATTAAAGCCTATTTATTACTATTTCCATGACACTTGCGGTCTTCCATACTTCTACTCCTACTGCGGTCTTCCATGATTTACATGAACTGATTTCAAGTCTTGCTGTAATTGAGCCCAGGGGCAACAAAACTAAGGCCCCAGAATACGTTATTTTTTCTGCTGGAAGTTAACCTTCTACCACCATCTTTTCATTACTTCAATTCAGGATTCTTTGACTGCCATGTCTTACTCTTATAATGTCTCTGTGAAAAATACAGTGAAGGTCATGGGCTTGCTTCACTCATAGAACACTACAATTTTCTCCACACTTCAGCACTGGCATTAGTCCACAAATAAAAGAAAGAAAAAAAGATCTGAATCTCACTTCAGCTGGGTGTTGAAAGATGGCAACCAAACTAGAGCAGAGCTCAGGGTAGGACAGATAGCCGTGCACCTACTCTGAATGGGGTCAGGATGTTTTGCAAAGTGTTAGGGACCCTGGCAAAACAACTCAGCTTCATCTGGTAAGAGTTGAAACCTGGCTCAACTTTTGCTACGACACAATGCAGCATTACATGGTCCTGGTAGATTACTATTAATGTTGCATTTTTATTGTTTACCTGAAGATCATTATGACATAAGATTACATAGTTGCAGACAACTTTCTGAGCTGTAGAGCCCACTCTTACAAACCATAAGCCTTCAAATGTACAGTCATTTAAAAAAGAAAGTCTTCACAGGACTACACAGAACTACTTTAAAATGTCACTTCCGTTCAGGTTTGCGGGCATTCGTTTATTCACAGCTCTCTTAATGTCCTACCACAGCATTTCAATCAGGTTGAGGTCTGGACTTTGACAAGACCATTGCAACACCTTGATTCTTTTGTTTTTTCAGACATTCTGTTGTAGATTTGCTGCTGTGTTTGGGATCATTGTCCTGTTGCATGACCCAGTTGCAGCCAAGCTTTAGCTGTTGCACAGATGGTCTCACATTTGACTCTAGAATACTTTAGTATACAGAGGAGTTCATGGTCAACTCAATGACTCAATACAAGGTGCCCAGGTCCTGTGGCTGCAAAAAACCCCCAAATCATCACCCCTCCACTGCCATGCTTTGCAGTTGATATGAGGTGTTTGTGCTGTATTTGTATATTTGCCAAACATGGTGCTGTGCATTATGGCTAAACATCTCCACTTTGGTCTCATCTGTCCAAAGGACATTGTTTCAGAAGTCTTGTGGTTTGTTCAGATGCAACTCTGCAAAACTAAGCTGTGCTGCCATGTTCTTTTCAGAGAGAAGAAGCTTTCTCCTGGCAACCCTTCCAAACAAGTCATACTTGTTCAGTCTTTTTCTAATTGTACTGTCATGAACCTTTGCATTTAACATGCTAACTGAGGCCTGTAGAGTCTGAGATGTAGCTCTTGGGTTTTTTGCAATTGCTCTGAGCACTGCACAGTCTGACCTTAGGGTGAATTTGCTGGGACATCCACTCTTGAGAAGATTGTGGCATTGTGTTAACACACACCTGAATGCTCCAGAGCAGCAAACTGCCAAAACCTCTGCTTTCATAGAGATGCTCACTACGATGATCAGTTAATCAAGTGCATCTGATTTGCAGCACCTGGCTGCTACTTACTCTCTTAATTCCTATGAAAGCAGTAAGGGTGTACTTAGCTTTTCATAAGACTGCATAGAGTCCTATGAAAACTTTCTTTTTCATATGACTGTACAAATCCATTATTGTTAAAAAAGTTAAAGTGACTTAATTGTATTTCATAGTCTCACTGGCACCTTAAATATTTTCTTTATACTGAGGCAGCCCATGGAGATGTTTTTTTCTTAATCGTAAGGTGACCAAGGGAATGTTAGAAGAAAGAGAACCCTGTGATTTCACATGCCATTCATGAGACTGATCCAAGTTCATGGTTGGAAGTGAATGCATGTCACTCTGTTCCCTTGTTGAAAAGAATAAGCGCCCTATGCTATTACAGCCATAATTTTTTTTTTAAAAGGGAAGGATGAATGATAGAGAACACCTGTGTGGGTGAAGTGCAGGCACAACAGGGCTTAAAACATACTTTAAGACTTTAAACTACTGCTTATTTCTCTGGGAAATTTTCTGTTATTCCTGAAATTATTAAAAAAAAAAAGTTAAAAGAAAGTGAAAGTGTGCAGCACATCCCGAGACGATTTGCAATAAAACTTATCAGTTGCTAATTGCAAATGTCCCTTTTTTATTTGACTAAATGCCGCAGTCTTTGCACAACTACAGCTGATCATATATAAATCATCTTGACAAATAATTCTTGGCCTATAAGAGAATAAAAACTGAGGAGAAACACTGCTATCAAATGCAGCCAGTCCAATTACTGCACAGCATCATTTCCATGAGCCCTTTCTCGCTTCTCTCTCCCTCTTTCTTTGTTGTGTCTTCTCTTTCTCCTGCTTGCCCGTCCGTCAACTCCTGTGATGTCTGTCTGTCAGTCTGCTGATCTGTCTGCCTTGACAAAGGGCGAACATGTAAACAGTCTTGTTCCGTGGTGAGGAAGAGGAGGAAGTAAGTGTGGAGAAAGTAAGAAAACAGGACAGATGGCAGCGGCAACAATACACAGGAAGGGAAAAAAAGAGGGAGAAGAGGGAAGCAGCGTTGCGAGGATGAGGATGATGATACAAAGGAGGATGGTGAAGATGATGAAAAGATTGTGGGCGACGAAAGCTCTGAAGAGGAAGGTGATAATGATGGCATCATCAGGAGTAGGAGATGGAAAGGTAGGAAGAGGAAGAGGAGGATTATTAGGTGGCATGCGAGGAAGAGTAAAAATACAAGAATGACAAACTGGTCCGACCTCTCTATTATGACACCAGCAGAGTATTACAGGACATGTGATATTGACTTTCAGCTGGCTGAGTCACTGCACAACTTAATGTTTCCCAACAAAACATCTCAAAAGGGAATCTTTCTGTTGGAAGAAATTATTGCTGAGAGACAGTCAGAGGGTTGTTTTTTTGTTTTGTTGTCAGGCTATTTCCTGTAACTTTCAACTCCCGCACTGTTCTCTAACAAGGAGAAACCAAATCCCGCAGTGGGGAAGAAAACTGCTCATGCAGACTCAGACTGAAAATGTGTGCTGTGAATTGCACTTTGACGAGTGTGTGTGTGTGTGTGTGTGTGTGTGTCTGTCTGTGTGCCTGTGATATAACAAAGTGTTGCAGTCGCCGCTTGCAGGTGACAGACTGGGGGCCGGATATCCGTTTTTAGCAGTGTCAGTGTGTTTCTTTGTGTTTGTACGGGTGACCAAAATGTCCTTGGGCATCTGTTTGGATGTGTGGATTTCTACATGCAAGAGTAAATGAGAGTCAGTGGGCTGCAGTCACTTCTCTCAGACCAGCAACACTGTAAAACATAAAAAATAAATAAATAAAAACGTCCATTTATGGCCTAACATGCTGTGTTACACAGACTGGATGAAGGCAGTAAGCAGGGCCATTAAAGGAAACAGGGGCCCTTCAATGTCCTCCAGTTTTAATGCTCAAGTCTTTCACCATCTCCCCAGACTGGCTGCAAGACTCCCATTATTGATTTTCTATGTGGGGAAAACTGATTATATAGAGCTATTTTATCATTGCAATGAAGTGCTGACATTAATGCTGGTACGGTAAAGTGATATTTCAGTGGAAGTGGAACAAGAACATTTTTACATTACCCCACTCTCGCCAGGACTTGTCCAATGTCTTTTATCATGTCAGATCAGGCTGGAGTCAATTAAAGTTGATCTTAAAGGTTTCTTAGTAGTGTGGCTCTGTGGAGCTTAAAGAGGCACAGTCGGCTCACCACTACAGTCCAGATCTGCTAGCGTGACAAATGTTGGGATACACTGGTACCAGATTTGGCACAGATATACATAGGCCAGAGTCAAGGAGTAACAGCATAGGAGAGTTATGGAGCTAGAGAATTCCCAGAGTCATTAGGTCAGGGAGTTGCACACCCACAGAGTAACACAACTACAGAACAGAGTCACAGAGTTAGAGTAGTCAAGTCAACACAATATCAATATCCATTTGCATTTTCTTCCACTTATCCAATTCAGGGTCGCAGGAGGGGCTGCGTGTCATAGGGCAAAAGGTGGGGTACACCCTGGAGAGGTCACCAGTCTATTGCAGAGCTAACACAGAGAGACAGACAACCATTCACACTTACATTCACACCTATGGCCAATTTAGAATCACCAGTTAACCTAAGCCCATGTGTGTCTTTGGACTGTGGGAGGAGGCTGGAGTATCCAGAGAGAATAAACGCAAGCATGGGGAGCGCATGCAAACTCCAAACAGAAAGGCCCCGGCCGGCCAGTGGATTTGAACCCAGAACTTTCTTGCTGTGAGGTGACAGTGCTAACCATTGTGTCACCATGCCGCCCACACAGCATCAAAATGACATTTTTAAATACTAAATAATCGTCAATACATGGTTATCCTGACACCACTAGTCCACAAAAAAGGTGCACCACCAGAGGCTAAAATATCCTGACTTTTGCTTCACACTTGCTCCTACACTAACCATAATGCAACTGATTTTCATGACACGCTTCCTGCTTGATAATCACCCAGGTCTTCACACTATATATGCCTTCAGTTGCATTGCAGGTTTACAGTTAGATATGTATAGACACCAAACCTAATGCTGGTGACATCACTGGGGTCATTTCTCAGACCTAACAAACGTCTTTTGGAGCCACTAAAGATTGTGTTCATATGCAATAGTAGCCCTCATGATGAATAAACTCATCTGTGGATGAATAATATTGTGCTTTTCATGTATTTAATGTTTGAGGTTGTTTTTTCTTTTTATTACTTTGAGAGTAATGCACACTGTTTATTAAAAATACTGCTACACACTGCAGATTAGTCAGGTACTGGGCTCTGCATTCTCCATGGTAACTGTGAATTGTCTGTGTCAGACTGTTTAATGTCCCCTCGGCCTCCATCACTCTCTGTATTTTAGTCTTTTTTTGTCCCCTCTCCCTCTCTCTCCTCTCTCCAGCGTTCCTCCTCGCTATGAGCCGAGCGGCGTCTTTGCAGGGCAGTAAGGTAATAAATGTGTTGCAGATGCGTCTGTGAGCCATGAAGGATCGGGGCATCTTTCCAACCTGCTGTCCCTCTGCTTTACTCCTCTTTTTCTTTTACATCCTCTTTCCTTTTGTCCTGTATCCTCCTTTTGACTCTTTCTCCTCTTGTCACATCTTCTACTCAATATTTCCCCTCCCTCCCCTGTCTCTCCCATCGTCTCCTCTCCTCTCTTCACTGGCTCTACCAGGATAATTAAGCATGTCAAAGATGTGCTGACTTGGCACAATTGACAGCCATAGTGAAGGAGAGAGAGAGAGAGAGAAACCGTGACAGAGGGAGAGATATAGAGAGAGACCTTCAGGCTGTGTCTCCTTTCTGCAGGCCAGACAGTGCATCACTGCTGCTCTTCTCTGTGTGTGAGTGTGTTCTGAGCAGCGAGTGGATGCATTTGTGTACACCTCGGGGAGATGCAGTCACGCTATATGGCAGCAAAGTCACACTATGTTTTAACTCTCTCTATCTACTAATTTGTCTCGGGGCCTCCCTCTGGCCAGGCTGCAGGGGGACAATTTACATGAGTTTCCAAACATGTGAAAACAGGGGGTTATAAGATGAGGATCTTTGCCTCTTAGTAAACACTGTAAAAACATATGCGCCATGCTGCTTTAAATGTACTTCTAGCAAATGATGCATTGTACATAAAAGCATAGTTTGAACCATGCCTGATGCTGTCTGAAGGTCAACAAAAAACTGTAAGACTGCATTTAGTTTAAGTGTAAACTGTGTCTACCCCACAGGATAGCAGGTGTCTATCTGATGATGTTATATTCAGTGAACATCAGTTCATTGTTCTGCACTGTTATACTGTATTTTATTATGTTTATTAACCCTGCGGAGTCTTCCAGAGGTAGAAGAAGTATTCACATCCTTTACTTAAATTCCATCCAGACATGTCCTAAGGTGGTTTGGGTAGTAGCTCAGTGCCGGGTCCAGGCCAGTCCAAAAAGGTCACTGTGCCCCCTCAGTTGAATTCTACTTACACAGTTTTACAACTATAAGTAAAATTAAATCCTACACTTTGGTAATGAAAGAGTTAAACACCCAAATCGCCAGTAAGTTATTGCTATAACCACCAAGCTCATGTTAATTATTTGGTTAATAGTAGCTTAGTGCATCTGCAGCAATGGCAGCAGCATGACTGAGAAGGACACTAATTTTGGAGTATATGGGCCTATGAAAGTCAAACTTTGGGAAGTACCCCTCATATGTCTCTTTGGAATTTAAAAGAGGTCATCCTTCAGCTTGTGCGGCTAGTTTTAAAAGCACAAGCTCACTCGAAAATTGCAAAATAAATGGAAATGTGTTGAGGGTATTGTACTCTCACAGTCAGTGACCCCATCTGACCTAATGTGTGGTGAGTTCATTAATGCACTTTTGCACCTAGAAAAAATGTCTCTCGTGTTTTGTACACTGTGCCATCAAAGACAGATATTTTTTGAACCTCTATAACTGTGGCTACATTTCTCCATGAGCCTACTGTGTGCGTATGGTTGTAATTATGCATATTGATTCATCATGTGGTTTAAAGTAGGTTGTTTAGAAAAGACAAACAATGTGACACACACGCCTATTTATTTGAATCCCTTGTTGTTAAAGATGAATGTAAGCATTGATATAAGAGTAAAATCAGACTGAGTGCAGCACAAAGTTGTGTTACTACTTTGATAATTATAGTATAGATTCATTGTTTAGGTTTTAAATTGAAGTTAAAGAATTTTCAGGGGAGTGTTAGAGCTGGTTTGTATTCATTTTCTCAGGCTGGCAGTAAATGGAGCATAAGAGCAGGATCCCTTTGGAGGTAAAATGTTACACAAGTCAAACCTTCAATTTTGTCTTTTTCAACCGTTTCACTAAAGCCTAACCAGCATGCAGGTGCAATCTGTCATTTCTTTCCTCCCCATCTCTGCTGAGAATTACAAAGTAGCAACATAACCGATGTTCACTCTCAACATTACGTGCTGCGTCCGGGCATCACAAATTTCTCTTTGTATATCAGATTCCTTGTCTGCTCTTTTCCTCCAAGGAGGCCGAATGCACGTTCGTTTTGTGCTTTTAGTTCCCTGACCTCTGTCAGTCAGCATTCACAAATATCACTTTTTACTGAGTAATCATTTAGCTTAAGTACATTTTGACACACATCAGATGGAATTAGATGAGAATTAGTTGACAGGCCGAGCACTGCTGAGTTTATAGCCTCATGCAGCACATTATGAAGCATTGAGCTAATGCATATTAGGGCTTACATGGATCTACATCCATTTAGCTACAAGATGGATGATATCTTTATCATGATGAAATCACCTGACAGCAATAATGGCGCAGTCTGACCTCGCCCTCCTCCCATTTTCTCTCTGCAATCCTCCTTTATAACAGACTTATCAGTGCATTACTCAGATGAGAAGGAAAATTTGAAAATGTGGGCTCTGTGTGTTCTGCAGCTCAAGGTGCTGAGAGAGCACCAGGTTAATATTCAGCGGTTAGCGTCGACAGAGAGAAACCTTATAAATATGTCCTCGGGTTGCCTGCTCACTGTCAGCTTTAACGCTCTGCCCACGCATACGCCCACACACATGAATAAGGTACAGGCACACACGCACGTGCACGCAACACACACAAATATGCAGGAAACACACGCGCTCACGGAAAAATCACACACAAAGAAATAGCCATGCACACACATGCTCGCACACACGCCCACGCGCTACCTAGCCGGGTTCTCAGCAGGCAGGCAGTGCCGACAGGCTGAGCCAAAATAACGTCTTAAACTCAGTAACCTCAGCCATCATATCAACAACTGAATCAGAGCAGATAGGCAGTCTGGCTGGCTGGCTGTTCAGCTAAACATATCAGGGCTGGTTAAATGAACACGCAATGGAAAAGATGTGCCCTTGCCCCGCAGAGGAGTCTGGGTTTTGAGCACAAAGTGTTCAGAATCGCTTGTAAATTGTTCGGACGCCGTTGACCGTCATCATCCAATTCAATCAGCTGTCAGACACTTTGAGAAAGAGGAGTGACGCTGGAAGAACGGCGCAGAGCAAAAATCCTATTCACAGAAATCAAATGATCTAGAGAAAAAGTGGTGACTGAATACATTTTAAGGGTTTAGGTAATCTCATGAATGTGTTAATGTATTCATTCACAGACCCAGATATCCACCACTAAAATGAAAGACAAAGTCCGGCATTTTCAAACTACAGAATGCCTGTGTTCATTATAACGGGCCTGCAGTGTGGTCTTGTAGGTATCCCTGTGATTATTCTTGTGAATATAGATGTGTAAATGGTCTAAATGTATCTGTGCTATCTATGCAGAGGAGCTTGAGTTGATATTTCATGTCATTGTAATATATTCTAACATTTTTCACATCATTCCCTGTGTTAGAAACCAGCTTGTGGGCTGCAAAATTAAGGTGGAGTCCAACACCAGAGTTTACAAATAGCAGGATTTTATAATAATAAGTAAATATCCTAAGTTAACATCTAGAGGGTAAAGCAAAGAGTGAGTGGCAACCATGGAAGTAGGCATGCCTTTCTTTCATTACCTTTTTGAACATGGACAATTCTGTGCACTGCCACAGCAAAGCCAGCTGGGTGCTTAGGGGCATAACACCACTTAAAGGTCATGATGTTCTATTTTCTGATCATTTTAGACAATCTTTTGCAGTCATATCATTCATATAATGCTGGTAAAAATCTTAATGTGGGTTAATTTTTTGCCTTGACCCATAGACTGTATTAAAAAGATGGAAGTAGCCACCGAGACATTATTCATTGGTTAGTGAAGTCCCAATGAAGCCTCAAGCTGAGAGGTTTTTTTTGGTGCTTTCAAACTGGACGTGATGACTTGTCAGTCCCACAGTAAAACATATCCTGCTTTATCTTCCTTTTTCACTCTAATGAGGACCATAATTTACAAAATCATGTTATATTCAATATGACTTGAAACTAGCAACCAAGGACATGAACTTAACAGGAACATGTTTTGTGAGGTGACAAGGGATAGACAAGGGACCTGAGGCCACTTTCCCAACAGACTTCCTAAGAACAAGGTCTCTTTCTGCAACCACAGGAATCACCCCCTGCTGGCCATTTGTGACGGATTGTGGCCAGTATGCAAAAAAAACCAAAAAAAAAAACCATACTGTCTATCTAAACAGGAGGAGTAGCATAGGCAGCAAGTTGGCAAAGCAGCAACGGCAGCAGCTTTAGTCTGTCATCTGCATGTATGTTTTCAGAAGAACTGGATATTAAATTACAATATGGCACCTTATTCATTCATTCAAACGAAAGCTGCTCAATGGTCCATATGACCACATGTCTTCTACTGTGTTCTTCTCAGTGGAGCTGGTAGACAGCAACAGCGACAAAACTGCAGAGCTGACTGACCTGTTGATATTTTGCACACGAGTGGTGTGGAAATACATAATATGGCTTTTCTTGACAGATTAAATTCTATGAATGATAAAAAAAAAAACATTTTGCAGATTTTGTAAAGCTCACCAAAATGTATTCACCAGTTTAGAGCATGTATCTTTCCAGTGATTGTGTAGTGGATAAAACCTTTTTTGGGCCAATGTGTGTCTTGTGATGAACTCGGAAGAAAGCCCAGCACCTTTTCCTCGGGGTCTGTGTCTACACAGGAAGCGTTCAGACAAAGTATTGAGTTGTTGGTCACGCCAGGTTTGGCAGTCCTCAGAATGCATTTTACAAAATGATTAGAGTTACATAAAATGCATGAAAACAGACTTGTGCTTCCAGTAAAATACGGGATCGATTAAAATTCTGTCACACGCAGATGACTAGGATAGGTCTGCAATGCCTTGTGTGCAGACAAAGCTTTAGAGGTTTTACCAGACATGATAGTGCAGCTGGTATTGTTTCACCTTGTGAGTGTGTGTGGCAAAATAAAATCCAAGAGATATGTGCTGTAGCTGCAAGTACCAAACAGGTGGATTTGGCTAATTTGGCAGGTTTATATGACAGGTTTATATTTTTTTCACCACCGTACAAGATCATAAAACTCACAGGTGTGTATTAGGGATGAAAATGTGAGCCAAATTTGAAGTTGGGTGTGGTCCAACCCATGAGTATTCATGTAATCATGCAGTAATGACTAGGACTCATGGGTTAGAAAGTCAGCACGGTACCCCGCCTTGCAGCTGGTGTGATCCCATCACAAGATAGTGTCTAGTTCCTGTAGCTCACGATGGCCTGATTTTACCACGACGACTTGCGTTTCCACTGAAGCTTCACAGCAGGAGATACAGCTGTGCTGAGCTGTGCTGCAACGTTCATATCACAGCTGTTACT
>VUQI01009453.1:0-12436 GCA_015106735.1 Paratilapia polleni
AGGACACATTTTAGGCTGTCAATGAACAGCCTCCACTCATCTGCATCGTACTCACAACCCACTGCACCCAAAAGACCTCCAACATCAACACAACAGACTAAGTCATCATCCATTTCAAAGAATGGAATAAGATCCTTCTCACGATGTCTATAAAAAGAAAATTTAGTTCCTGGAGCCAGGAGGTTTTTCTCACTGAACCCAGGCAACTCAGCCGCTTTCCTTTGGCAGATCCAAATCTCGTACGAAGTCATTTAATTCTGGCTGAGTGAATAACTGGGGGACAGATGGGCTACTAGAAGATGGATCTTCAAAGTCTTCATCACTAGAAAGTTTTACATCTGGAGACAAAACATCATCAGACTCTTCTCTCTCATCAACTCAGGCAGTAAAAATGGGAGGTGTATTTCATCTGAATGTGGTACAAGTCTCATTGCTGATGGCAGGTTAGAGTAACTGATAGATGATTTAGTTTTGGAGCTGTATCCAGAAATATTGACTAAACAGAAGTAGCAGTCATCAAAGTGACTCTGTGGCTCCCTCCATACCATTGGAATACCAAAACCCAAGCTCTGTCTCTTTCCCTTAGTCCATGCTCGCAGGTTTTCCACACACACCCAGCAAACTGAAGGAGGTGCCCATGGCTTGTCTTGGTCCCCTGTAATGCCTCCGCTGTCACTTTGTTTTTTGGTAGGCTGTTTCACGCTCGTGTATTGTTTGCATTTTAACATCGTTACAATAAAGATTATGGCAGGGAAAAAAAGTCCCTTACTGCTGGACCAAACCAAATCGATTCAGGGTGTCCGTGAGCACAAGACTACACGTGGGAAACGCAGATCTTATTTCAGATACCCAAAAGAAAAATAAAGTCGTTTATTGTTTATTTAATCTGTTTAATTTTTTTCCTCCAAGATGATAAGCTGAAGCCACATTAGTAAAAAATAAACAGGAACACCCCCCTCCCTTCAGCGAAGGAATCGACCGGAAAGAAAAGAAAGACAATCCTGGGCTGTCATTGGCCCAAAGTTCCCCGCGAAAATAACGTCACCCATAGTTTCGCGCCACATTTGCAGCACTCGGACGTATACATCAGAAGAGGTAAGAATAGATGCATTTAATGAAGCTTTTTGTTGTTAAAACTGTGGTGATTGTAGTTTTGTCAAAGCATGGGATGTTAAACAAGTTGGTACAAATGTGCACGAAAGTGTTTTGTTGTTTTACGCTGATTTTTTAAAAGTGTTAAATCAGGTCAAACACTACAAGCCAGTGTCGTCTTATTGTCTCATCAGCAGCCACATGTCAAATGGTGGTCGAGGTTTTAACTTACTGAACTCTAGCAAAGTGCATAACACCAAGGATGCAGCAGCTTGATGTGCTCGGAAAGGGATCAAATGTTTAATCTAACTTGAAGAATAAGCATTTTCTTGCCGTCTTAGTCTGTAAACTAACCGGAGAATTTAGATTAATAGAGCGAAGCTATTGAAGTCCTGTCCCATTTAAAAAGTCCCCAGCCAGTCAACATCAAATGGATTAAAAGAAAAAATGTGGCGTTCACGAAGTCTGAGGATTTGTATTTCATATTTATAACCTTGGTTATTAAAGGCCAATCACAGGTGATGTGTGGCGTATCAGATGCTTAACTCCTAACATATAAATGTACCTGGTCTTAATGAGGTAGTGAAGTGGCAAAGAAAAATGGGTTGCCCACAGAATTTATCCATGGTGTTCCTTTTTACCTGTAAGGCTTTTTTTTTTTTCCTATGTTAACTTCAGTTTTCCAAATGCTCAGTCAAAAGTGAAGCTTTCGCCCTCAGTGATGTCCAACAGAAAGGATCATGTACATCTTAACTCACCTGCTCCTGCTTTTTTTTAAGTCAGTGTGCAGCCATAAGGACGGTATGTAAAGAATGATAGTACATATGTTTGCTCACTGTCAACTTTTATTGATATCCCAGCAACAATGTCTTCCCCAACTTCAACTCCTGGTGGCCGCAAGCGTGGAAGGAACACCAATCCACCCACACGTAAGTTCACCGCCCACTCTTCTCTAATGAAGAACATGGACCTCCTGTGATTGTGCAATGACTGTTACTGACTTCTCTTCACGGCTGTGAGCTCAGCCAGCAGCGAGGACCCCACCTCACCTCCCTCTCAGCGACGCAGAGGTCAGGACTCCTCCACTGGGGACCTGATGCCGATGCCCACCTCCCCGGCCACAGACGCGCTCAGTCCAGCAGCGCCTCAGGACACATCTCTGTTCTCCAGCCCACGACCATCAGGTACTGAAGTGCTTGAGTTATTGTAGTCCTGTGGAAGCTCATGTGGATGCTCTAATAGTCTTATAAATGTGGCTGCTTTTAACAGTCCCGCCAAATGAGGTGGACATGAGTTCCCCCTTGATGTATGGGACCCCCAGCTCCAGGATCGAGGGGACCCCACGAAGCGGAGTGCGTGGCACACCGGCCAGACAGCGTCCCGATCTAGGATCAGTCAGGAAGGCTCCCCAAGTCGATCTCCACTCTGAGCCGGTTAGTAATATTGTTTTTGTTTTTTTTAGTCTGCTCACAGGAAGCCTAAACCCTCAGAAGTTAACTGTTCACTGTTCTCTCTCAGCTGAGCACAGACGGCGCAGTGGCCAGCGAGTCTAACGCTGGGCAGAGGCTGGTGATCTGGGGCACTGATGTGAATGTAGGCACCTGCAAGGAAAAGTTCCAGGTATGAAGGCGTGTCAACTAAATACAAGTGTCTCCTGTAGTCAGTCTCAGAGTTAATGATGCCATGTTTTGTGTGACTTTGCTTCCAGAGGTTTCTGCAGAGGTTTGTCGACCCGACCTCCACTGAAGATGAGAATGCTGGTCTGGACCTGAACGAGCCGTTATACATGCAGAAGCTGGAGGAGGTGGAGTACTTGTTTTTGTTTTTTTTTAATATTGTGTTCTATTGCTCTCATTGTGCTTAAGTTAGACTCTCACTACATGACAGAGTTTTTAAAAGATGAACAGTAGAGAGCAGACAGGAAAAGAGGGAGACTGCGCGGGATTATATTTAAAGTCTTACTATCACAGAGCATTTCGGACTATCGATGTTTCTCTTTTCGTCCCACAGATCAGCGTCGTCGGCGATCCTGTGCTGAATGTGAACTGTCGCCATGTGCAGTCTTTTGATGCAGAACTTTACCGACAACTCATTTGCTACCCACAGGTAAAGCCCCTTCATCTGTAATCATTATTTACTTAGATCATCCACACTTCTACGGAGGACTAAAACGGTCAAAAAAAAAAGAACTGCATAAATGAATGAATGGTAAATAAATTAATATTCCACTAAATGTACCAAAAACATAAAAAATGAATATTGCCACTAATGGATTTAGAAAATGTGACACAGATTGTTATTTCTGATTTAACTTGGCTTCTGTATTTAGTTGCCATTATATGGATTCCCCTATATATAGATGTTCCCATTCACTTTTTTTATTTTACTTCTTATACTTTGTATTTGTGAGCATTGATTAACCAATGGATAAAAAGTTGATCCCATGATAAGTGAAATGACAGCCTCCTCAGTTTTATAATGAAAAAGATATACATACAGGAATGTAAAAATAAATGGGTAAAATAATGCATGATTTAATATGAGAATTCATGCAAATGCAGTTAAATGCGGAATTAAATTATAACAAATATTTTTATTCAATCTCATTCTATAAATTTACAATTTTAAAAATAAAGTATTTCTTGATTATTTTTTTTTATTTTTGGCTAATTTGGTCCTCCATAGTTTCTGTGGAGGTGGTTTGGCTGTGTATTAATGGAGGTAATTGTTTTTCTTTTCAGGAAGTCATCCCAACTTTTGACATGGCGGTCAATGAGCTTTTCTTTGAGCGTTTCCCAGACTCCTTCCTTGAGTACCAGATCCAAGTACGTCCCTACAATGCCCTGAAAACCAAAAACATGAGGAGCCTAAACCCAGAAGGTTTGTAGTGAAATCACACTGATTAAGGGTGATCTATTTATTTATTTATTTTTTGAGAACAGTGAGGCATCAGCTTCTGGGTGCTTGGTTTTTCCTCCACAGACATCGATCAGCTGATCACTATCAGCGGCATGGTGATCCGCACCTCGCAGCTCATCCCTGAGATGCAGGAGGCTTTCTTCCAGTGCCAGGTGTGCGCCTACAGCACCCGCGTGGAGGTGGACCGCGGGCGCATTGCCGAGCCGGCTGTGTGTCGCAACTGCAACACCACCCACAGCCTGGCACTGATTCACAATCGCTCAGTCTTCTCAGACAAACAGATGGTGAGAGTTTGCTTATAGTCAGCGACACCTTATCTCAGAATATACGGGGTGGTAATCACTGATGTGTTGCTGGTGAGGTCACGGCATCTGTTCATTTATTGACCTTCCTCCTGCAACAGATCAAAATTCAGGAGTCTCCTGAAGACATGCCGGCCGGTCAGACGCCTCACACGACTGTCGTGTACGCTCACAATGATCTAGTCGATAAAGTGCAGCCAGGAGACAGAGTGAATATCACTGGTGAGATCTCTTTAATATCTTGACTGGTAGGAATGCAACATAATTAATGGTTTCATGATTAACTATAAAAGATGGATGTAGCTTCTGGGTCTGAAAATTGAAGCTAAGGAGAAGAGCCTTAAGCCTGTGTTATTTTTAATGACCAGCAGGGGGCAAACTTCTCTGGGCAGAAAGACTTCAGGTGGTTTTAAAGTGTTGGGGAAGATTGAAAAGGGGTTTTCTTGTCAACAGCCCCATCATTGCAGTCCTACCCTCTCTTTAAGTTGCAGTCAAAGTGGTCATCGACACACCATGCTAACAGCCTCTCCCTTGTCCGTGCAGGTATCTACAGAGCAGTCCCCATGCGCGTTAACCCACGTCAGAGCAATGTGAAGTCTGTTTACAAGACTCACATAGATGCCATCCACTTCCGCAAGACAGACGAGAAGCGCCTGCACGGTTTGGACGAGGAGGCTGAACAGAAGCTCTTCACTGAAGACCGCGTGCAGACCCTGAAGGAGCTCGCAGCCAAGCCAGATGTCTATGAACGCCTCTCCTCTGCCCTCGCACCCAGCATCTACGAACATGAGGACATCAAAAAGGTGAGTGAGAGTGATGTGAGCCAAAAGCTGCACGTTAAACTGGAAACTCGCACAGTAACAGTTCGATCGGTTCGATTTCCCCTTACTCTCAACAGGTCGCGGCAGACGGCTGCCCCTCCCTGAGCCTGGTTCTGCTGGAGGTTTCTTCCTGTTAAAAGGGAGATTTTCCTTCCCACTGTTGCCAAGTGCTTGCTCATAGGGGGTCGTCTGACTGTTGGGGTTTTCTGTCTAATATTGTAGGGTCTTTACCCTAAAATACAAAGCGCCTTGAGGCGACTGTTGTTGTGATTTGGTGCTATATAAATAAAATTGAATTGAATTGAACTGAATTAACAAGAGGGCGCTGATGCATACCACATGCCACAAAAAGCCCACAGGAGCCAGGTCTCTGGTCTGATTCCCTGTATGTCACTAATAAGTGCCCTAATAAAAACAGACATTTGTTTGAAGATGCACTGTAGCAGTGAATTATAGCTGTTCATGTGTGGGAGGATCTGCAAGACTAAAAAACTGATTTAAAAGTTAATTAAAGCAGAGATATTTTTATGTCACCGTGTATTTACATTAGACTGATTTTTCTCCTTCGACAAGTGATAATGTTAGAAAAGGTCCATCAGTCAGGAAACTGTTCTGCAGCTTGGACAAACATTGTGTGTTTGAACATTTCTTTTCCCATCTCTTGGTGCCAGGGCATCTTGCTGCAGCTGTTTGGGGGCACTCGAAAGGACTTCAGTCAGACCGGCCGGGGGAACTTCCGTGCGGAGGTGAACATCCTGCTCTGCGGAGACCCCGGTACCAGCAAGTCCCAACTGCTGCAGTACATCTATAACCTGGTGCCCCGCGGCCAGTACACCTCAGGAAAGGGCTCCAGCGCTGTGGGTCTGACTGCCTATGTGATGAAGGACCCAGAGACCAGGCAGCTGGTCCTGCAGACCGGTGCTCTGGTGCTGAGTGACAACGGCATCTGCTGCATTGATGAGTTTGACAAGATGAGCGACAACACGCGCTCTGTGCTGCACGAGGTCATGGAGCAGCAGACCCTCTCCATTGCCAAGGTATATGTGACCACATGTAATGAGTCATTTAGAAGTACGCTAACGAGAGTAGCTGTTGTTTCTCACTGGGTTTGTTTTGTTCTGTGTCTGAAGGCTGGAATCATCTGTCAGCTGAATGCCCGCACCGCCGTGCTGGCTGCTGCCAACCCGGTCGAATCTCAGTGGAACCCCAAAAAGACCACAATCGAGAACATCCAGCTGCCTCACACTCTCCTGTCCAGGTGAACATGGCAGTCACATTGAAATTCCTGAAACTGAGTTTCTCTATTTTGATCATGCTGAATGGCTTTAATAAGCTCATGTTAATAAAAGTAACATGAGAAGCTTTGAGACTGAAATTTCTTCTGATCTCAAGTCGCACTGAAGTAACAGTGAGCAGCTCAGAAACAGTTTTTCTTTGACACTGGATTAAAATGACAGATCCAGCTATTACTGTGTTACAGACTGACTGAACTGAACTTTGTATTTGTTGCGCCGTCAGATTCGACCTCATCTTCCTGATGCTGGACCCCCAGGATGAGGCTTACGACCGCAGGCTGGCCCACCACCTGGTGTCTCTGTACTACCAGAGCGAGGAGCAGATAGAGGAAGAGTTCCTCGACATGGCTGTGTTGAAGGACTACATTGCATATGCGCGAACATACATCAATCCAAGACTGAGCGAGGAAGCCAGCCAGGCCCTTATTGAGGTTTGTTTACTATTTGGAAGCTTTTAACTGATTAGTTGAACCCTTTTAGTACACGTTTCAGTCGATTCATGTATTTGTGCGCAGCTGACCTTGTGTGTCTTGGTCCTCAGGCCTACGTTGACATGAGGAAGATAGGCAGTGGCCGCGGGATGGTGTCTGCCTACCCCCGACAGCTGGAGTCCCTGATCCGATTGGCAGAGGCCCACGCCAAGGTACGCTTCTCTGAGAAGGTGGAGACCATCGACGTGGAGGAGGCCAAGCGGCTGCACCGAGAGGCCCTCAAACAGTCGGCCACAGATCCCAGGACAGGATTTGTTGACATCTCTATTTTGACAACAGGTACGTTGGGGGCGTTGAGATGTTTTCTAATTGCGTGTAGAAATATAAAGTATTTCTAGGGGCACTGATGGGATATGAGTGACACTTCTCCCACAGTCCCGAAACCCTTCGAGGGGCGTCAAACTCATTTTAGTTTAGTAGGAAGGCTGTCAAACTGACAGTGCTGGCTCTGATCAAATTAACAATTTCAGCTCTCAGTATATGATCGATTCTTAACAGCAAAATACAGAGAGAATTTCTGCCCTCCTCCTTTGTAATCTTCATATATATCAAAACCATCCAGTGGGCTGGATTGGACCCTTTGGCGGGCCTGTTGTGGCCCTCAGGCTGTGTGTTTGACATCCCTGCCTTAGATGCATTGAACTTTTTATAGGACGCCACATTTTAGCACCAGATAAATAATGCAAATAATATTTAGTGTCAGTCCCGCAGTGCATTTCAGTGTATTGTTCTTCTGATTACAGGAATGAGCGCCACAGCCCGCAAGCGCAAGGAGGAGATAGCCCAAGCCCTGAAGAAGCTGATCCAGGCCAAAGGGAAGATGCCCGCCATGAAATACCAGCAGCTGCTCGATGACCTCAGAGGACAGTCTGAAACTGTAAGAATTTGATTATTTAAATAATTTTTTCTTTTTTAAGACAGCATGAAATCAGTGCTGAAAAACCTGTTTTATTTCAGCTTGAGATGCCACTTGCTATGACAGTAGTGTGGCGCTTGTTCCTAATTAGGCTGAACAAAAGCCAATCTCTTTCATTTCTGTCTGTATCTTCTGGGTAACATTCAGCCAGACTAGCTATCAACACATTTTCACTGAGAACTATACGTTGCACATTTTTATCACTTCCTCTAATGACTTCCTTCTTTCTCACCCCATTTACAGGCGATTACTAAGGAGCTGTTCGACGAGGCGCTGCGAGCTCTGGCTGACGAGGATTACTTGACAGTCACTGGAAAGACTGTTCGTCTCCTTGCTTGAGGCACACCCTGCAATTATGTACAGTCCTTAATTTTAACTCCTATCCCGTGTCGACTTCTTTCCTCATGCTGTGTAAAAAAAAAAAATATAGATATATATTTGTACAACTGAAGCAGCATATGTTGGGTGTCTGGGTGTGTTAGTTGTTTGCATATCCCCAGATTCATGATTCAGAAGAACCACATGACTCATTAAACATTGGCGTCCTGTTGCAATTTAAAAAGAAGGTGGGGGGGGACAAATATGTAAGAAAAACTGCATGCAGTGAAGACTTACAGAGCTAATATTTGAAAGTACCTGTATTTTGTTTGTTAACTGACTGTTTTGTGCTCTGTGGTTTAAAAAAAAAAAAGCTCTTGGGCTAACTTGTACATTGTAATCACAGACTTTCTTTTGGAAAATGTTAAAGTAAGCATGAATTATTCAGTGTTTTTCTTTTGGATAGAGTAGATTGCATTGACTAATTGTTAATAGAGAATAAATAAAGTGTTGCTGAAGATGCTTGGAAAGGTTATTTATTTCTGGCCTGCATATTCTCCCCACTGTGTATCTTAAAAGTTCTTCTGCACCAGTATCGTGTACTGTAGAACCTGAATGATGTATGCACTCACTGGCCACTTTATTAGGGAAAAAGAGGAAAATATCCAGTGACCGGCATTTTTCTGGATAAAAAATGCCTTGCTGATGACCCCGTTGCAGACACTGGCTTTGTGTAAGAAGGTCAAAAGCCTAACAGTCTGGGAACTGCTCACTTAATTATGAACAATGATGTGATATGTGTGCAAAATCCTAACATGCCAAGCTGTCAGATAAAAGTGGAGTAAAAAGTGCTCGTCAGTGGGAAGTAGAAACATCAAATGTGTAAGTAACTGAATTTCCATCCATCCATCCATTTTCTTCCACTTATCTGGGGCCAAGTCAGGGGCAGCAGCCTAAGCAGAGATGCCCAGACCTCCCTCTCCCCAGCCACCTCCTCCAGGTCATCCGGGGGAACACCCAGACATTCCCAGGCCAGCTGAGAGATGTAATCTCTCCAGCGTGTCCTAGGTCTACCCTGGGGCCTCCTCCCTGTAGGACATGCCTGGAACACCTTACCCAGGAGGCATCCTTGTCAGATGCCCAAACCACCTCAACTGAATTTATTCTGCATAATTGATCTTAATTGTAATCACTGTCATTTTATTTACAACACTGTTTTTCAACAAAGTTTCAGTTTCCTTGGCTGGAAAAACTCCTATATGGGAATTTTATTTTTAGTTAAGTTCCTAAATACCACGCTGAAATTTTCATGTGACAAAATGGTACTTATTTCGGTCGTACAGTCCAAAGTGTGAAGGTATTGGAAAGCTAGTACAGCTCAAAATTATTTATATTAAATCATATTTTTTGTGAGAATTTGTAAGTCCCTAATACTAACCAAAGAAGAGCCTAGAATGCCTAAACCCAACCAGAGAGTAGTCTCTAGTGCCTAATCCTAACCAAGGAGGAGAAAACAAAACTAAGTGCTAAACTCAAAGGTCCAAATGGACCTACGGTTATCCTCCATCCACTTCCAACTGCTGCATCACGTTACTGATACCAAAAGATGACCTGTGCGCAACCGAGACGCAAGCAGCATCCGACAAAACGACATCACACGACACCCTAGGGTGAGAACATGGTGGCACGTCCTGTGTGGGAGGTTCAGGAAGTTCCTGCTGGTGCATTACTGCTCCTTTAAAAAGCTGCACTGACTCGGTATGTGGAAGTCTGAGATGCAGTGCAGGCAGAAGCCTGCTCGAACTTGGAGTTGAGAAACTTTCCTACCTGTCCGTCTATGAAAAAGTAATTGCCCCCTGTAATTGCCCCCTAAACCTAATAACTGGTTGGGCCACCCTTGGCAGCAAGAACTGCAATCAAGCGTTTGCAATAACTGGCTATGAGTCTTTTACAGCACTGTGGAGGAATTTTAGCCCACTATTCTTTGCAGAATTGTTTTAAATCAGCCACACTGGAGGGTTTTTGAGCATGAATGATCTGTTTAAGGTCATGCCAAAGCATCTCAATCAGATTTAAGTCCTGACTTTGACTAAACCACTCCAAAACCTTTTTAGCCATTCAGAAGTGGACTTGCTGGTGTGTTTCAGATCATTGTCCTGCTGCATAACCCAAGTGCTCTTGAACTTCAGGGCATGAACTGATGAGCAGACATTCTCCTTCAGGATTTTCTGGTAGAGAGCAGAATTCATGGTTCCATCAATTACAGCAAGTCGTCCAGGTGCTGAAGCAGCAAAGCAGCCCCAGACCATCACACTACCACCACCATGTTTGACTGTTGGTATGATGCTCTTTTTATGAAATGCTGTGTTAGTTTTACGCCAGATGTAACAGGACGCAAACCTTCCAAAAAGTTCAACTTTTGTCTCATCAGCCCACAGAATATTTTCCCAAAGGTCTTGGGGATCATCAAGTTTTTTGGCAAATGTGAGACGAGCCTTTGTGCTCTTTTTGCTCAGCAGTGGTTTTTGACAAGTTCATCATTGTTGCATGCTTGTGGATAATGGCTCTCACCGTGGTTCGGTAGAGTCCCAAAGCCTCAGAAATGGCTTTGTAACCCTTTCCAGACTGATAGATGTCAGTGACTTTGTTTCTCATCTGGTGTAGGTGCCTGGAATAAATATAATCAAAGAACTGAGAGATGGCACAGAGGATATTTTGTGCAGATGTGACTACAGGTGTGCCTTGAAATGCGGGCTTGCCATTTGGTGTACCTTGGGTTTAAAAAGTTTGAAAACCACTGGCCTACAAGTATGTCATGGTAATGTTTTGTTAAGTTTACAGCTAGATAAAATAACAGTAAATCAGCTTAAGTTAGCAGCAGTGTAATCTTTCAGATGACGCTGAGAGTGACCGGGTGAGCAGCCTGCAGTGCCGTGCTCCGCCGGTGTGATGCTGCTCGCTCGGTTTTAACCGCCGTGATGTCACACATCTGTGTGCTTCTGGACTCGGCTGAAGAAGATGGCGGCCTCCTCAGGTTTGTGTGCCTTCAAACTAACATCTACAGCGACGCAATGTGCGGGCGAAGTCGCGGCCTCGCTATTATCTCAGTCACCAAGCGTGACTTTTTACTCACCCGAGACGCTTATAAAATTGCTCTGAATTGTAAATGACTCCAGTCGATAAGGCAGTGATCTTTACGGGAGCCATCTATATCACGGAGCTGCTGTGTTGGCTAACCTAGCTAAAGCGAAGCGAGTGAATAGCTTACCCCGTGAGTTAGCTGAAATTGCTTAAGGTGGCAGAATGGCCTTCACTGTGGCCCATGCGGACTTCGCGTTTGTGAAAGTAACCTTAGCTATAAAAATCCGCTATAACCTTTTAATGGGGTGTGTAAGTTTCTGTTAATATGGTGGTTGTAAACGGCAATAGACGGCATTAGCTAGTGAAGCCAACCTAGCGACTAACCTAGAATATTCCAGCACCGCGCGGAACTGACTGTCGATCCCATTTTGTCCGACTAGTTTCATCGGAATAATGTATCATATATTAACGTCTTAAACGCGTCTTTTGTGTGCTTAAATAGCCCAAAAAGTACAATAACCTCACAGTGACAAATGCAATATGAGAATTTGAATAGCTCCTCTGTAAAGCACCGCACACAGCAGCAAACATAATGGTGATGGAAATGTTTTAATGTAGGGAGCAGTGCCGCCTCTGCTTTCACTCGCTAGTGTTGTTACATTTAAAACAACGTTTTTAACTGCTTTACTTCAGGTGAAGATTTAGGACTCAGCGCATTGTGTTTACATAAGGTGGATATTTGTAGTTGTAGGACGGGGAAGGTGGAAACGCACCTGATTGATCAACTACAACAACTGTAGTTGGCACGCTTTGTTTCAGCAAGTAGTCGGAGCCCATGCTTGCCTCAGCGCTCAGCAGGAAGCGTGGTTTTCAAGCTTGCACAACAAAAACCTTGAATTCCAAACAAAAATAATATTTATAAGTCGAGACAAACTGATTTTATTTTTTGCGTAAGTTTAAGCACCACATAACAGAGATGAAATGCGGCAAAGTAGAGAAAGTAGGAAGTAACTTCGTTATCGAAACTGAGAAGTTGGCGCGACCTGCTGATTCATTTTTAACCTAGCAAGACTTAAGTTACCACACTAACTACAGTTACAGCCACGGAAATGTGGCACGGTGGAGTTTTATGTATATATATATATATATATATATATATATATATATATATATATATATATAAAAAACAAATATATATAAT
>VUQI01009453.1:28646-40834 GCA_015106735.1 Paratilapia polleni
GGGGGGGGGGGGTGGGGGGGGGGGGGGGGGGGGGGGGGGGGGGGGGGGGGGGGGGGGGGGGGGGGTCGAGAAGCGAGAACTTAGCCGAGAGGGAGGTGGCCCTGTGAAAAGGAACTCATAAAAGTCACATTTGTTGGTGATGCATGAGGAAGTGAAGCCAGCTTTGGCACATGTGTCTGTGGTGCTAAATTAACTGTTAACACAAATAATCAAAGTGCAGGGCCCATTGAGCACTGGCGCCAGTGAAATGAGGGGGAGAGGCTGGCTCACTTCTCTCTGAGAAGTCGCAGCAGACTAGTGGCGAGCTAGCAGGTGGAGGTCTACCAGGGGCTTTCACAGGATGGAAGTGCTTACAAAACAGGCCGACCGGCCCACTGACAGAGGAAAGCACCGCCGCACTCCCGCTTTCCAGCTATTGTGTGGAAGTGTGCTTCTCTTTTTAGATCTTTCTTTGTGAAGTCTGACATCTCAGAGTACTGGAGGCCATGGCACCAGCAATTACCTCCATGACTGGCTGATGGTAATTAAATGCCACTATTGTGACCTTGAGAATTTTGTTTTTTATCGCAGGCTTTCTGGGCTGCACACAAGAGCACGGTCACTCAGTGGTTAGCACTGTTGCCTCACAGTAAGAGTGACCTGGGTTCTGTGTGGAGTTCGCATGTTTTCCTTGTACTTGCACAAGTTTTCTCCTGGAGCTCTGGTTTCTCCCACCACCAAAAAAACATGCTAGGTTAACCCAGCCTATTTTAACCCAGGACAAAAGAGATTCTTAATCTCAATAGTTTCATTCCCATGGAGAGTATAAAGCATAGATGTAGCCAACGTTTTTGCTGTTTCTATCTTGGTGACAAGCGAGGGGTTGATCTGACTGCGCATACCCTGTATAATCCTCCTGTCTGACTCTTAGAATAACCAAAATTTACTAAATGAACTCCATGTTCTATTCACTATGACCTGAAAGTAGCACCTGAGTCCATGGACCCATAAGGAAAATGTTTACTAAGGTCAGGGCTGAGGGCCGTTTTCCCATAAACTTCTATAGAACTGGAAGTCTTCTGGCAACCAGAGGAGTCGCCCCCCTGGTGGCCATTAAACAGAATGCAAGTTTGAGGCACTTCTGTGTTGGCCTCACTTTTCAGACCTGGAAGCTACGCCCATCTTTTATGCTGTGTATGTTCAGTTCCTGGTTGAATAAAGGTTAAAAAAATGAAATCTAAAAAGCTAACTTGCCTTTAAAGGGGGGAAAAGTTGTGCTAGCATCGTGACGACCGTGGTTACAGAGCTGCTCTCCTCTCTCATACCACTGATACTACTAAAGGGCTGTAATGAGAATCCATAAAGTCATTGACATAAAATACCTCTTATGATTGGTGTCTCTCTCTGATTTCTGTCAAAAGATTTATGAAGCTCTATGGTGGATATGTAGTAAAGGACACAATGACCCAGGCACAGTTTGGCCAATTGAGGTGACAGCATCTCAACTGTTTAAAAGGCTCACAGCATGAGCACAGGTGTGACAGCTTAATTGCTATGAAAACTCCTGTGCACACGCTTCCTCTCTTTATGTTTTAATTAGGAATATGCACCCCAAGGTATTATTCAGTTTTAATGAAAATAATGAATTTTTTTCCTTTGTTGTGGAATGATTCAATTACAAGATATGGGTGTGCAAACAGAGAAGTTTCATGGATGTAATGAAGGAGACCATGCAGATGGTTGGTGTGACTTAAGAGGATGCTAGGCATAGGGTGATATGGAGGCAGATGATCCACTGTGGCGACCCCTAAAGGGAGCAGCCAAAAGAAGAAGAAGAAGCCCAGGCCCCAGATGCATAAAACTCAATTCATGACTAAAACTGAAGAGTGCATATGCATTCTTTTCTTCAAACCTATCAAGTTGTGCATACATATAGTCCTCTTTCATAAATCTCAATCAGCCTGAAATTTTACTCATATGCATAAGCCTGTTTTCCCCTGATGGAGACACTCCCTTGTTTACTATTTGCATATGAATTTGCTGATTGCACCTCAAGTTTTTACACAGTGCAAATGAGGCAACGGCAAAGAAGAAGGGCAATTTCACCAAAAGTGAATCTGAGACACTCACTGAAGAAGCAGGGAAAAGAAATGTATTTGGTGATCTCAGTTATCGAATCACAAACTTAGCTTATCAAGTCAAGAACATCAAGACAGTTAAAAGCGAAATAGTCGGATTACAAACAAGAAGCGAAAACCACATCAGTTCACTCAGGAAAAGCAGACCATTGCACATGGTTGCACTAAAATACCCACACTTAAAGGTAATAATATACAATGCACACTGACCTACCTGCGATAAAATTTGCAAAAGGTAAAGGTATTTATATAAAAAGTTGTGTTTGTAAATGACAGGAAGAAATTTTAGCTCTGTGTAAATCAGCTTTATGTTAGTGACCCTCATCGTTACAAACCAACCTGTTATGGCACTGTGACTCACACCGACTGTTAGCTTTATTTTAAAGTTAACCCCTGCGTTTGTATCAAAGTTTAGTCGCGTGTCACATTACGTTATCCCTAATGGTTTTGGCAAATGACCCCTTACAGGAAAATGAAGCTAGACCCAGCTGCAGTTAAATATTTCCTATCTCATCTTTTTTTATGTTTTTTTCCCCCCAAAATTTGTACTTTTAATTTGCCTATTATTTTGTCTATGTATGTAAGTTTCTTGTAATATTACTTTACATGCCTAGTCTTTGACAAGCATATCACTGAACACTGTGCTCTATATGGCTGTATGTGAGACAAATCTTTAAATTTTGAATACATAAAAGCAAGGGATTTCAGAGAACTGCATTTGGAGGCATAAACAAAACTGATTTTAAAATGTTTTTTTTTTACACTTCATTATCTCAGCTTTATGAACTCAATAACTGTGTTAAAGTGAACAGATTAAGACGTAGTTCTGTTTCCAAAGTTATTAAGTCACACATGATACCTTTGATGTCTTTATGGAAGATTAAACAAATGAGCAGCATTTAAATTTATGATCAAAAGAGCAATCTTTGTCTTTACAAGAGCATTTCAGCCGTAGTTTTCTTCTTGCCAAAAACAGTCAAGTCATGAGGGGAAAATAAATACAACAATTTGGAAAAAGTAATACCCCACAGCTTTGTGACATCAGCACAAAAGAAGCATGGCCCCTGATGCTCTCCACTTCCCATGCAGCCCACAACTGGGCTGTAGACTGAGGTTGCCTGGCGCCACAGTCATCATGTGTGTCAGTCACTTGCAAAACTCACTGTTTTCCTTAGAGGATGAGCTAAGCTCCTCCTTTAGCCCTAACGATTTATTTTAGACTCCAGCGTCCAGAGACCCCCGTTCTTGAAATCCCAGTTTATCTTGGCCATGTTGTTTCAATATGAACCAATCAGCTTAGTCTCCAGTGGAATGTCCCCCGAGACTCGCTTTGGTTTCCCAATAGACCCATTCATTTTGAGGACACAAGTTTAACATCTGGTTTGTATTAACGCGCCCTACAATAGCGCTCATCTTGGGCTCAGTCACACAGGAGGGACAGGAGGGTAATCAGCCCCTCACAAAGTCACAAATGAAGCAATGACTGACTACCTTTTATGAGTAAAGCTGAAAACAAGATAAGGCAATATAAATAGTTAGCTTCTTGCCGATGAAAAAGAAAAATGTAACTGCAGCAATCAGCTGGCTAACTTAGCCTGGCGTGGAAACAGGAGGAAACGGCTAGCATGGCTCTGTCCAAAGGTAACAAAATCCATGCAGGAGCACTTCTAAATCTCACAAATTAACCCACTGTATCTTGTTTGTTAAGTCCATTTTATTTACTACAGAGGCATTAATTTAATTCCAGAACAGTTGAGAGGTCAGCCATAAACAATGTTGAAATCATGTCAGAGAGGAGATGATGAGTTTTGTTGTAAGACAAAATTTTGACCTGAGCCACGTTGGTTTCTTAAAAAGCTGACTTTTCAGAGTGAGACAGATCACTTTCAAGCTGGAAAATGATCAAAGGATTGAGACATGATACGTTAATTACTGAGCCCTAGGCGTGCTGGTGTGAGAATTGTTTTAGATCTCGAGCCAGGCCAGATACCCCCCAGTTTCCAGTCTTCCTGTTTAGTTAAGCTAACCAGCTCCTTGCTGTAGCTTTATTTTTAAAGATACAAGACTGAAGTTAATCTTCAACAACTGCTAATTGTTGTTTTTATGCTTTGGGTTTTGAACATATTAATAAGACATACCTTAATAAATGAGCTTTATGGTAGGTGTTATCGCTGTACCAAGCCAAGGTGCAACCTCCAAGGCTGAAAAATGAAGCCACTGTGCAAAACTGCAGTTCCTCTAATGGCCACTGAGGCTGACTCCAAAAGCATCTCCATACACACTCCCCATGTTAAAATCTCTGACTTTAGAGAAGAAATAAACATAAAACGCTTTTGTTTTTAAAGCTAATTTGCCTCTTTTTGAAAATTGTATGGGAGGTGATTTGTTTTTTAAATAGCTAACATTTGAAATTGTATTAAGGTTAAAAGTTTTCATTCCTAGCAAACGTTTGGATGTTTAATAACTGTCGGCTGGCGGTCTTTTCTCTGCGCCTAGTCACGGCTGAAAAATAGTTCCAAAATGAGAGCTGTGCTAACATGGAAATGAAAGTTTGTTCTTGATCAGGAGAGGAGTAAGAATGTCAAAAAGGAACGTAAACCCCAGACCTCGTGCCGTAGGGCCCATTTCTCATTCTACTCAGCTAACTGACCATACAATAAACAATTTGCATCACAGGTTTAAAATGATGACATCAGGGGGCAGAGAGGCAATGGTTATGACAGTTTGATATATTATGTTCACCACAGAAAACGTGAGACAGATTTTACATGTAGATGAATGTAAATGGCTGAAAACACTGACTGTGGTAATACTAGCCTGTGTACGTGCAGAAGACGTGTAGCTGTGTGTTCACAACCATTTCAAATTAATTGTCAAGTCAAAGGTCGTTGGATTAAGAAAAAAAAAGACACATTCCTTTAATTTATTCATTGCAATAAGTTGATCAATAGTTCTTCCTTCGTCTGACTGGACCTCTGTAATATGTGGAAAAAACTCCAGCATTTATCCATCTATGGTTCTGCTTTTGCCGTCATACTGTGACCAGTATTGACCCAGAAGATAATGTCGCTGTTTCATCCATGTTTGCTGCATTATTACTCATCAGCCATTTCTTTAGGTACGGCTTGCCAGTACCAGCGTGGAACCCCCTTTTGCCTTCAGAACTGTCTTAATTCTTTGTGGCATAGATTCAACAAGGTGCTGGAAATGTTCCTTAGAGATTTTGGTTCATATTGACATGATAGCATCACACAGTTGCTGCAGATTTGTCAGCTGCACATCCATGATGTGAATCTCCTGTTCCACCACATCCCAAAGGTGCTCTACTGGATTGAGATCTGGTGGCTGTGGAGCACATTTGAATGCATGGTGCGTTATCCTGCTGGAAGCAGCCATCAGAAGATGGGTACACTGTGGTCATAAAGTGATGGACACGGTCAGCAACAATACTCAGGTAGGCTGTGGAGTTTAAACAGTGCTCATTTGGTACTGAGGGTCCCAAAGTGTGCCAGGAAAATATCCCCCAACATCTCCACCAGCCTTAACCACTGATACAAGGCAGGATGGATCCATGCTTTTGTGTTGTTTACACCAAATTCTGACCCTGAATGTCACAGCAGAAATTGAGACTCATCAGATCAGGTAACGTTTTTCCGATCTTCTATCGTCCCATTATTGATGAGCCCGTGTGAACTGTAGCTTCAGTTTCCTGTTCTTAGCTGACAGGAGTGGCACTGGATGTGGTCTTCTGCTGCTGTAGCCCATCTGCTTCAAGGTTCATCATACTGTGTGTTCAAAGATGCTGTTCTGCATACCTTTGTTGTAACAAGTGGCTGTTACTGTTACTGTTTCTATCAGCTCAAAGCAGTTTGGCCATTCCTCTCTGACCTCTGTGATCAACAAGGTATTTTCACCAAGAGAACTGCTGCTCACTGGATATTTTCAGACCATTCAGACCCTAGAGATGGTTGTGTGGGAAAATCCCAGCAGATCAGCAGTTTCTGAAGCACTCAGACCAGCCTGTCTGGTACCAACAATCATACCACATTCAAAGTCATTTAAATCAGTTTTGTTCCCCATTCTGATGCTCAGTTTGAACTTGAGCTCGTCATCTTGATCATGTCTACATGCCTAAATGCACTGAGTTGCTGCCATATGATTGGCTAAATAGATAGTTATGCTAAAGACCAGTTGAACAGGTGTACCTAATGAAGTTGCCGTGAGTATATGTTTGCACTAATTAGCAGGTATATGTGCTAGCTAGCACCTAGCACTTCACCCTCTCATTCAAATACAAACGAAGATGGTGATGGCCAAAAATCCAAACTAAAAAACTTTTAAATAGGACAGCCTTTAGTTTCCAGTCATGTTGCTAAAAAATTGTTAACCAGCTCCTAGCTCCAGCTGCTATACATCTCTATTGTACATGAACATGGTATCAGTTTTCTCTCTTGAATACATGTACTCCACAAAACTACTGTAGTAATTTAGGTATTCTCATTTATCATGTCTCCATGGTTTGTGCACATGTAGTTGGATGCCTTGCGCTTAGTTTGGTTGACCTCCAAATGTGTGAAAATTAGGCTTTGTGCCACTGCAGAGTGCTGTGCGAACAAATCTCTGTGATACCAGACACAGAACACTTTAATACTCTTGGTAATTAGGCATCATGTTCCAAGTGTGTCCAGATGTACCATTGTGGGGGGTTTGTCCTCTGTGAGGACATACATTGAACCAGCAGGTGCACGTCTCAGGTAAAAGCTCCTGCTCCCAGCTGCTGATAACAGACCACTTTCCCCTCCTTCTCTTCTCCCCATCATGAGCATGTCCTTCTCTCCACCCCCCCTCTCCCTTTATCATCTGTACCAGCCTGGAGCGCAGTGCATTGAGGTGCCTGCCAAAATGCGTGCCAAATGAAGAGCAAGGAGGGGAAGCAGGCAAGGGTGCTCTAAGTCTCTTATCTTGGTGTTACTGAAATTTTCTTTAAAGAAATAATTCATTTGAAGTAACCTTCAGTTAGGTAGTGCACAGAGAAGTGTAGTCTTTTGGCCACAGTGTTAAAGCACTTTCACTATCTGCCTTATCATATAAGCATCTCAGAGAAGGGGGAAAAAACTATTGTGTTTTAAATTAACCTCGTCCTCTCAACAAACTATTTTTCTGTCTGGTGAAGTTCCTGTTTAACTTAATGGAGCCTTTGAACTTATGAAAATGAATTACAAGCGTGGAGGCTTATTACATATCGATCATTTTTACTGCCCATATTGTCACTTAATATTTATGAAACAACTCAGGCGCATTGTTTTCATCTGCTGCATTAGTATTTACACTGCTGCTTCTGTCTGTTCTCACAGTGGAACCAACTTTGAACCTTCTAGTTGTAACCAGAAACAGCTGTGATGAAGGTTTACAGATAATATGAAACAAAAATCCAAGTTTAAAATCACTTCAAAGAAATTGTTTCTCTTTTAGGTAATTGACTAATAATGAAATCAAGAGAATCACATGAAAATTCACCTGAATGTGTCATGGGACAGCTTATCGTGTAGCTTCATGGCTCAGCATGACACACTTGCTCCAGTCTGTTTGAACAGGGTTAATCCAAATGCACACCTCACACATGGGACGCATTTCCACATTCCTGATGCGGTATCATTTTTATTCAGCCAGCATCACCACTGACTGCTCCTCACTCACCAAACTAAATGTATCACCATGTTTTACGAGGTACAACAGCTATGAGGTACACCGTTACTAATTTCTCTCCTGTCGTGTCAAGGGGAAGGGGTGTAAAGAGGTGTAAATTTCCCCTGATTATAATTACAAGAGCATGGGTTTTAGTTGGTGATCATTTGTTATTTTCTTTGTGTTTTTACTTACATAATTTAGACTTTTCTCCATCAGCTTATTTTCTGTAAGTAATTATTATTATTATTTAAATAGTATGAACAGTGGTTATTTGCAGAAGTGGCTTAACACAAGAATAATAAATTATACACTTCATGGATTTCAAGGATATGAAGGATTTTGCTGGAGAGATTACAGAACACTATCCCACTGTTCCCTCCCCCAAAACTAAACACATACAGCAATGATAACAAACGTAATTTGTGATGAAAGTTGTCAATATGAAGAAAAACAATAATTTTAGCTAGGGGTTAAAATGCCTGAATACCATTCTGGATCTTTCCGGCCCACTATAACCCCTGATCCTAGCCAAGCTAGCATCTCTGAGAGGCACAGCTTAAAGCTAACTGCTAATGTTAGCATGCTAATATGATAAATGGACTGGTACTTATATAGCACTTTTCTACTCTGTGTGAGCACTCAAAGCGCTTTATTCTACAGTATACTACAGTATACTAATATGCTCACAATAACAATGTAAACGTGCAGCAGGTGTAGAAGTTACTATGTTGATTAGTTTTTTTTTTTTTTTTTAGTATGTTAAACCATGCTAACTTTGGGTAATTAGCACCAAACAGTGAACACAGGTGGTACAGTTCATCCTCTGGGGGAAAATAAACATATGTATCAAATTTAATGACCATCCATTCAATATTTATTAAGACATTTTACTTACTTACTCCAGGAACCATGAATGACTGCATGTGGTGACCAACAGAGTTATTACAGTTGTATATTTTTCATTATTTTTAAATTTTATTTTATTTTGAGTTTTTATTTACAATTAAGTTTAATTTCAGTCATTCTCCAGAGTGGGTTTGCTTGTTTCAGTTTAGTTTTTATTATTTGAAAGTGTTTAGTTTAGCAGTTTTTATTGGATTCCGTGTTTGTTGAAGTTCAGAATAGGTATTACGATACAAACACAACATCTCATGTCATGTAGACATCTCAGTCTAAATAAACAAATGCACTAAAGCCTCCTGATGCTTGTTGGACTGACAAATTCAACCACATTCACAAACACTGAAACTAAAGATATATCTCATTTACTTTTATTGTACTTCACTTAGTTTTGTAAGCACACAGTATTCCATTAGTTTTCATCTTTTTCTAAACATTTATTTTAATTTTTATTTTAGTTAACTAAAATGTGTTCTCACACCTACTTTTAGTTTTTAGTTTAGTTTTAATTACCTATATTAACCTTAATGACAGAGAGCAACACCAGCATCCACAGAGCTTTGCCACATTGCTAAAAAACAATATAGTAATGAAATAACAATGTGTACACAGACATAGAAACAAAATACAACATTCATGGGCATTAATAATCATAATAATCTGTCTATCCTGGATGATGGACATCTGGACTTCCTCACTGTCTTGCTACAGTATAAGAGGGTGAATGTGAGGGTCACTTATTCACAGGCAGTAACTTTTTGTCATACTTCATATTAAATCCTGGCCATGCTCAAGCTGTGGCGTCTCTCTGAAGCCCAAACATTTCGACCTCTGACCTTCAGGGAGGTTTGGTTTACAGCCAATGTTAACAGTGCTGATAGCATGCTGAGAACCTGCCCATTTGATCCCAGAAACAGCTTGCTTGGGACTGTTTTACAACCAGTGTCTTCCAGTTGATTATCTGAGAAAGTTCTTTTGTAATCGTGTAGATAAGTATGCGCATGTTTTGGTCTCCTTTCTTGCAAATCTACACTGATATCCAGCCTTTAAAGAAAAGTGCGGTCAACCAAAAACAGAAATAATCTTTCTATATCTACATGTTAAAGAACTGACAGTGAAAGTGCATATTTAATAGTCTGGCTTAGTCTTAGAGTCAAGATTAAGTTTGATAGGTAAACTAGCAATTATGGGACACAGACTTTCTCTTCTTGCTTACCAAGAGAGGATTTTTTTATACAGCGTGGCTGCTCTTTGGAAGACTTTCTGGGACATCTCAGTGGTGGATGAACTAGAGGAGACTCCCTCTGCATATCAAAATGAGATTTACAATCCTAAAAATTCAGTTGTTTCAGACTACAGACGAGTATAGGTCAATTTACCAGCGAGAAATGATTTAAAGATGATAGAAATAGAAATTAGTGTTACAGGTTGTTTCCCCTGGGAGTACTTTTAGCTCAACAAATAAAAATACTGGCCCCACTTGCTTTGAGGGATAATAATTGGTATGTATTAATATCCAGTGATATATCATTAATAAAAAATATCTAGCTTTATAATGTGATGATATTTCAGGAATAAGTGTTGGTAATTTATTATTAAATGGGCATGGATTTCTATAGGTGATTAGGTGTATAATTAAACATTAAAATGACTTAATAAATACTTTTTTTCAACCTAGTCTGTAACTGTATATGTTGTAATGTAATGTAATGTAATTTGAAAAGTAGTAAAAAGCAAACACAAAGCAATGTTTCACGACCCAGAAAAAAGCTAAGAGCTAATGTTAAGAGCTTGTGAGAGCTATATAAAATCATTCTTAATCATTAATAAAGCTATTATTACTTGATGGTTATAAATCCTGTCTGAAAGGTCACATGACTTCATGAACAGATGAAACTTGTCTCTTTGATCTCGTTCCAACCATCCACCGACTGCCGACTAACCTAAATGTTATACTGTAATTGTGTAATATTAACTTACATTATGTGAGTTACACAGTATACAAACACACACATGGTGTGTGTGTGTGTGTGTGTGTGTGTGTGTATTGGATTGAGATCTGGTGACATGGTGTGTTATCCTGCTGGAAGCATCCATCAGAAGATAGACACACCATGCTCATAAAAGGATGGACATGGTCAGCAACAATACTCAGGTAGTTTGTGGTGTTTAAACGATACTGAGGGGCCCAAAGTGTGCAGAAAAAATAACCCCCACACCATTACACCACCATCACCAGCCTGAACCGTTGATACAAGGCAGGATGGATCCATGCTTTCATGTTTACACCAAATTCTCCTGAATGTCACAGCAGAAATCGAGACTCATCAGACCAGGCAACGTTTTTCTGATCTTCTGTCATCCAGTTTTGGTGAGCCTGTGTAAATTGCAGCCTCAGTTTCCTGTTCTTAGCTGACAGGAGTGGCACACAGTGTGGTCTTCAGCTGCTGTAGCATATCTGCTTCAAGGTTCAACGTGTTGTGCGTTCAAAGATGCTCTTCTCAGCTCAGCTCAAGATCAGATCAAAGCAGTCTGACCATTCTCCTCTGACCTCTGTGATCAACAAGGCATTTTCACCCAGAGAACTGCTGCTCACTGGATATTTTTTCTTTTTCAGACCATTCTCTGTAAACTCTAGAGATGGATGTGCTGCAAAATCCCAGTAGATCAGCAGTTTATGAAATACTCAGACCAGCCCGTCTGGTCCCAGCAACCATGCCACGTTCAAAGTCACTTAAATCACCTTTCTCCCACCATTCTGATGCTCAGTTTGAACTTCAGCAGGTCATCTTGACTGTGCCTATATACCTAAATATATTGAATTGCTGCCATGTGATTGGCTGATTAGATCTTTGCCTTAATGAGTAGTTGAAGAGATGTACCTAATAAAGTGGCTGGTGAGTCTATTTATCATTGTGATGTTATTGTTGTGACATAAGGCAGTGCAGACATTTCAAATGACAATAAAGTTTATTTTTCTGAATTGTTTACACAAACAAAAGGGAAATCTGTTATGAAAAGGCTCATTTGAAAATAATTGAATTTGGAAACTACTGCAGTCACAGTATTTGTTGACTGCAGCTGTATAAAAATGCTAAATATATTAAAAGTGGTTCGCTTTATGAAACTGGTCAGCAACATGTAATGTATATGTGACTTGTAGTGGATTGGCAAAATTATGCAGAAGGGCCAGTCTGACCTTTTGAGTAAACCAGAGAAGCAGCTTATTAAAAATGCAAAAGGTCAGTGGAAGTTACAAGAAGTAGGTGTTACATTAAGTATCTCCTGCATGAAGACAACATGCGTACTGTGCTGTGTATTGCACATGTTTAAACATAAGTATGATTATTTTGTTCATATTTGTGGATTTTTCTCGTGACATGGGTAATTACCAAAATATTATCGTGCATTCTGCTCAAGTCTCCTGAATAATTGAAGCCACTTATGCAAAAGCTGAATGACAATAAATAAGAAAGAGCCCTA